>JBBDHI010000007.1:18030306-18045132 GCA_037177115.1 Craterocephalus stercusmuscarum
AAAAGATATCTATAACAAAATCCCTTCATCTTTGTGTTAACCAGAATCATGAATCTTTTCAACCTAAGGCAAAGTCACTGGAGAACACATTGACATGTCTTAGAACTGGAATAAAACTTTTGTCTTACTTGTAACACAACCTTGTAGGGATTTTGTTATAGATATCTTTTTAGTCAGCAATGTTTCTGCTTTCATATGACACCTTGTTTGTGTGGTTTGCTTGAAGTGGAGAATTTCTAAAGAGGACAGTGCTGTTCTGATGTTTGTCTTACATTAGCATATAATTGTTTAGGGTTTGAACTGTGTTTAGCTTTGATGGCAATGATTTGTAGAATCATTTCGCTGAGCTTCTTGCCATTCTTTTGGTATGCTAGATCCAATGATTGGCACAGAACCCTGAAGAACTCCATGATTAATTTTAGTTTGTGAGCTGATTCATTTACATGTATCCCAATGCCATAAGCACACAGTATTGATAATACTATCAAAGTTAGCAACAAAATGTACCCATTAAATGCACAACAATTATTTTATCTTGGTAATACACATCATTCATTTTTTCCAATATTAAATAAACAGACAGTAGTTCCCTCTCTGAGTCATTTCATTGTGGTAAAGGGACGATGCATCAACATTAATCTTTCTCTTCAGTCACATATTCGCAAATACATCTCTTGGGAAGTTCAGGGAACCTCTTGACACACTGTTTCCTCTTCATTACCCAACCAGCTGTTATTCCTAATGAGCCTAAAGGCAATCTCTCATTCTCAAACTTATTGCCATGTCTCTTGTGCAACTGGTGACATATTGTCTGCCCAGAGAGTGAGGACCAGCCACCAGTTTTCCTGCATTTTCCTTCAGCACTGAAGCAAACAAAAGGTAGGACAGAGTACTTAAAACTGGCCTAAAGTTGCCATATGGGAGTTAATATGCATTTGTGAATGTGGAAACTCTGCGGTCTATTGTTTTGAATCAAGCTAATGAATATAGTTCAGTTCTTATGAAAATGTCTAATGACTATCTCTTACACTGAAATGTTATGGATGTGTTGATGTGTAACAGCTCCGTTTAAACAGTTCCCCTTCAAAACAAAAATGATTAAGGTACTTTTATGCAGTATTAAGAATAATAATGTATCATTTGACCCACTAAATGAAGCAAAATAGCTCAATGAAGCACCATCCTGTCACTCACTACTTTAATCAAGGTAATATTACATCCCCCTTCCTATAACAGCAAAAGGAGAAAAACTGGGAATATTTTTTCTTGTGGATAACTTCAAAGTCTGAATTGCAAATAACACCTAAATCATCTAACCCTAGATAGTCGCACAAGTCTTTACAAATAATCACCATCAGTCCAACAAGGTGCTGTGGGTGCAGATTAGCTCCCACTCAGATTACAGTGTTATGAACCCTCATTGATACAGAATAAATCTTGATGGGGAGTGAGGGAAATTGGTTGTGGTATGCCAGAGGAGAATTACTCCCCTGATGTATCACATTAATATGTGATAAACAACTGTGCATTGCCAGATTATAATGAATAATTAACTGGCCTGCAGAGGATGTGCATGCACAGATTATTTACGGCTTTGAAATTATTCTTTTAATCTCATACAGAGAGCTGCCAAGGTGAACCCAGTGTAAATAATGCATGGCTAAAGTTTTTTCCTGCTATATATTATTTGGCTGGGCCGTCTTTTTTTCCAATTATTTTTGAGTGAAAAACTGAATGTGTAGAGAATTAGACAGTTCTGGACCTGTTGTTTGATTATTACTTTTGTTTTTGTTGTTTTATACTTTGTTTTATACTTGTTTTATTCTTTATACTGTATCAGTCAGACTTCTGTTAGACATGGACTATTGCAGGATATGCAGATATACCTTTATTGCTATAAAGTATGCTAATGGGAAATAATGAGCAGCTTTTCTGGTTTTGAAAATAGTCTTTTTACATGACTCATATAGCACTTGGCAGCAATTTAAGGTCTATATTCAGACTGCAAACAAATGTTATATTATATCAGTAGTTTATTCAAAGTATGTCTGTCTAAAATTACAACTTAAACCTCTGGATCAGTGGTACTGCTCCAATGTACCAAAGTACCTGTGCCGGTAGCTCAACAGGTCCACCTCGGACAGCATTTTAAATTTTTTCCAATTGTGAGCAACATATGGTTTCCCATTGGTACTCTGTGACCTAAAACTTGCCAGTTACCTCTACCTCTCTAAGGACAGGAATGTTACAGACAGCATGAAGTGGTGCATTACATTGTTCCCTGCAGGCTGGTTTTCTGATCATTTGGACTCTCTAAGGCTATCAGACAAAATCGTAACGTTTGACTAGATCATGGATGTCAGCAACAGTGAATAAGTTTCCATCTGTTCTCTGTATGTGTTCAAAGAAGAAAACAAAGCCAATTTCATTTTTTTTATGAGTCAGTTTCAGAGCCTTTGTCACTGCCTGAACAGTCACTGCCATCAGTAGATATCTGTGAATAAAATGTCAACTACATCCATTTTTCATTCCCAGACAACAGCATTTTCTGTGAAAATGAACGTGTCTCCAGTGTTACTGAATCAAAACGACCAGTACATATCTGTCTACTGGTTATTTGACACAGGCCTTAATGGCCGGTATGGATCGGTGTTATCAGGTTTTGTTGGCCAATGTAAAAAATGATATAGAAAACAGCAAAAATACTACAGAATTCTTTTAACAATGTTGTTTATGACTAATGTTTTCTCTAATTCAGCAAAATGGCTTCTTTAAAAAAGATCAATAAAATATCCCAATTTAATGAAATGCTAGACGCTGTGCTACTGTAGACTAGCCTGGCTTTCGACAGACCCTCGTGTATTTCCGCTCAGCTTCAGCTGAAACACAAGAGAGTCTGGAGTCACATCCATAGACACTCTCTTCCCCGACTAAAAAATGATCGGACCAATCAGGATTGCCGAGCAGGATATGAACAGATGTGATGTATTCATCATGTGACAGTAGTTTATAAACATTAGTGGCTTACATGCAGGGGTGTGAATACGGCTTCAATTCTGCAGAAAACATCAATCATTTATCAACATTGTTGGGCTGTTAGCTCCCGTTCTGTTTTCAACATAACAGCAGTTTTGATTGTTTTTTTCCTGCGTTGCTTCATCCACATCACGGTCTTCTGTCACTGCGAATGGTTGAAGTAGTGCATCATTCAAAATAACAGACATGTGGTTTCTCCAATCAGATGCAAGGATTTTTAATACAACCACGCCTTCGGAGAGCACGGCTTATGGAGTGGTTCCTAATGGATAATGTGAAGCAAGGCAGAACATATCTGTCTGGCAAGAGCCAGGTTATATCAAGACAGGCATAATACACTGGCAAGAACTGTCAGGTGTTTACAATCCTTTATTTCATCTGTCCTATAAATCTGTAAAAAAGATAATAAATATCAAAAGATATTTATTGTTGAAGTTATCAATATATTACCATTTAAGTTGCCTGTGCCTTTATGCAGTGCTTCTCAAACTTTTTCTG
Organism: Craterocephalus stercusmuscarum; assembly: GCA_037177115.1. NCBI lineage: Eukaryota > Metazoa > Chordata > Actinopteri > Atheriniformes > Atherinidae > Craterocephalus > Craterocephalus stercusmuscarum. The sequence continues at coordinate 18,033,841 of JBBDHI010000007.1, forward strand.
TCATGACCCCCAAAGTAACACACGTTGGTGTTTGTAACCATCCTCTCATTTCTGCAGTGATTAATTGTATATCAGATGAGTCATCCTGCAGCCATCCTCTACATTTAAGGCTTGAGAGTGGTAGAATCTTCATAAATAAGGAATAAATTATTTTTCAGATTGAGTTCACCTCAACGACAAGGCACCTACAGTACATGCACAAAGTCATATTCTCTCAACAAGATTATGCCATATTCTGATTTCTAATATGGCATCAGTACTGATATTTATATATTAATACGCAAACAATTAAGGTTAAATTTTAGATTTATCCCTGAATGAATGGTTTAATTTTGACAGCCCAAATCCCAAATATATTTGATAAATTTAGGCTATGTATTTTTATAATTATCTGGCATCCCCGTGAAATGATGTTGCGACACACATGGGGGTCCCAACCCCAGGTTTCAGAGCCACTGCCTTAAGGTACTACGTTTTAACTTCAGGAAATTCTGCTTCCATGTTTCAGACCTTTCGGATGGGGAGCTTAGTGTGTTAACTCCTGAGGATTACAGATGCTGCAACATCAGCAGCTCTCCGTCTACCTGCGCAGTCTTTGTTCTTTCCTTTTCAAAAGAATCTTTAGATTCTTCAACAGATTTAGAGATTTACATCAAGAGGCAGAAGTGCCACTGCTGTATCCAAAGACAATTTGTTCAGTCAGTTAGTGGGATCATTTAAAAGTATAGAAACAAATAACCTTTCATTTTCAATGACTGAAGGCCTACTGGACTTTCTGACAGGCAGGCTTATCTGTTAGGATAGGAAACAGGACTTCATCCAGCCCATTAATGAACATTGGCACACCTCAGGGATGCGTCCGCACTCCTATCCTCTACACCCTGTTGACCCATGATTATGAGGCCTCCCACAAGGACAAAATTGTCTTGAAGACTGCAGGCACTATAGGATGACGGAATGCAGTGGTGGGGACGAAACAGCATATTGGAGGGAGGTGGTCACTCTGATGACATGGTGAGAGGACAACAATGGCTGTGTCCGAAAGTGCACCCTATTCCCTACATAGTGCCCTATATAGCACTCACACCATTTTCCAGTGGTGTCCAAATGTCCAAAAGGAAAAAAGTAGTACACTCAAAGTTACCCACAATGCATCTTGAAAAGTAGTGAGCATCAATGGTCACTAGACGGGTCAATATAGACCACAATGCATTGAGGGCAGGAGCTAACAATGTCTTGCGAATGTTACAAGCAGCTTTCTCCTCATCACCGTCCTCTGATCTGTCGTTGTTTTTTTTATTTTATAATTGATAGTTCAATTTTTGTTGGTAAGAAGATGCTAAAGTTTAAAAGTGTCTCCGTTTCTGATGGAAGAGGCTGCATCAGTTGTTGAGTGTCACAAACATCAGAGCAGGTTGAAATAAACTGTCAGACCATCATTTTAGATTAAAACATCTGAACAAAGAGAATAAAACCCGATTTACCGATATAATATATTTTTAATAACAGTTTGAATTTCATCTAGACCAAAGTATTCACGCCATCTGGGGTGCTGTGCCGACGGCTGGTAGTCACTTGATCCGCGACAAGGAGAAAGTACTAAGCTCCGTTTCCGAATCGCCATCAGAATGAGTCCGTACATAGTCTGCTTTGTAGTGCAGCCACATGTGGTGATTTTGGGGTTAGGGCATAGGGTGCACGTTCGAACACAGCCAACCTCACCCTCAACACAGAAAACCAAGGGGATGGTAGTGGGCATGAGGAAGGTGAGGAGCCCTCACCAGCAACTGCTGAGCTAGGGACAGGAAGTGGAAAGGATGAGCAGCTTCAAATATCTGAGGGTTCACATCAGTGAGGACCTCACCTGGACACTAAATACCCCACACACACATACACACGCCCTGTACTTCCTGAAGAGGTTGAGGAGGTTGACAAAAATCCTGAGTAACTTCAACAGCTGAGTTGGTGAAACCATCCTCACCAGCTGCATCACTGTGTATGGCAGCATCACCATTTTGGTGCACAAACGCCAGCAGGAAGTGGCAAAGACTGTGTTCAAAGTCACAAGGACTCTTTAGCTGTCTCTGTGGAGGATCTACCAACACTAAGTCCACAGGAGTGCTGCCTCCATCTTCAAGGACCCCACCCACCCGCAGCACAGACTGTCCCCCCTATGTGAAGGACATTCAGACTCAGAAACTCCTTCTTGCCGTCCATCGTCAGACTCCATAACAGCTGAGCAGAGTCCCCAGTAGTCATACTGACTGTATACAGTGTTTAAGCTCAACTGGTATAGTGTGTATTCACAGTGAAAACTACAATAATCCAGATGTTGCACATGTAAATATATATTTTTCTCCTATAGAAGTATTTTTATGCTTTTATTCTCTCATTCTAAAATCTGTTTTAGGTGTAATTTAATTGAATTATTTTACTCAGCTTATACTTCTATATAGTTTTTTAATTATTGTGGTATTCAGCATGGGTACCGAGGTAAGGTTTTTATTGTCCAAGGAAACCTGTTTCTTGACTGTACACATGTCAATGATTGAATCTTGAAAAGAGAGACAAAAATATACATTTGCGTCCATAAATGATTATTTGTCAAGTAGATACTTTATAAAACATAACCAATCTCCGACATACTGTCTGACCCTGCTCTTGAATTCAATCACTGAAAATTTGCACTCATACCTTATCAATCCTATCCATCTTTCCTGACATATTTGAGCAGTCAGTATTTCAAGTTGCCGTATTTCAAATGGGAGAATATAGGTAAATGTAGGAGACTGAGCAAATTAAACAAAGTCTTAATTGCTAAGGCTAAAAGGATGGGTGAGAGCATCCCATAATGTTAATTCTGATGATTTTGTCCCTAAAGTGCAGAAATGCCTTCTGGTCTGAGGAATGATAAACCCTTGCTCAATGTTGCCTTTGAGAAGAGAATATTGGCTTTTTCAGAGTCAACACAGACATTTCTTTTCCAAGGAGAACAATACTTAAATACATAAAGTTGACATGTTGGAGCTCTAGTGTTACTTTGATTGTTGTACTATTGTACTGTGTGTATATTTCCACTCTATGGTACAATAGAAAGTATAACAACCCTGGTTGGGCCTTCATTAATATTTCTGTTTTATTTTGGGTATGTGTGACATCAGGTGGCTCAATCGCCAGCACCTAAGCCGATAAAGATTCAGGCTTTCTTGCTCTCTCTTTTCCGTAGGCTGGTTTGTTCACAGACACTGATTCACAACCACTTTACACCACTAACGCCAATCTTTACATTCTGCACACAATTGTTTTCTGTTCTTTTCTTTAATTAATATATATATTTGAGCATCGCGACCTTCCCTTTTTTTGTCACGGCTTGCCACACTTGTCGAAACAAAAGATAAAATCCTTTTTTGTGTGTCTAAACTCGCTGCATGCCATGTAACATGACAGACATGTCATGTTACATGGCATGTATACTGTTTAAAGTATCTACACTGGTAACACAAGCTGTACATAACCATGGTGAAAAGTAACAAGAATTTGGTCTGCTCTCATGTACTGTATTATGTTGACTTTTAAATAAAGATTTTACATTTTAAGGACTTTTAAAGTGATGGGTGTCCTTTGCCTGGAGAAGAAGTGGCATTGTGATACAAAAGCAAAGTCCAATCTTTCTACTGCACCAAAGCTTTCATACAAAGGGCCTACACCCCCTACCACTGCCCTTTGTGAGTAAAACGATATTTCATCTTGTTTTGCAGAAATTCTTTGAGGAACAGCAAAGTGAATGAATTTCTTTCCAAGTTTTCTAAGGACGTAAACTCTTGTAGGACTTGAAGGGTCTACCATTTATGTATTGTAGCTTAAATATTTTAGAAATCTTCTTTAAAAGATTCCTTGATTCTACACCACATCAAAATTTTAAATACCCTGCAAATGATTCGATACTGACTAAAAGTAACACACTGACAAGTTTTTTTCATCTTCTTTCAAGCCATAAAGTTAGGAGAAGTTGTACTGTGTTTGACCATATCTTTGTAATAATTATCATCAGGAAATGAGCTGAAGAGTTGACATTTCCAAGGACATAAATGAATGTTTCACCCACTACTCAGTAAATAGTTTTTTTAAGTTAGAATAAAGCACAGTAAAATGAATTTAGTTAGATTGAATTGAATTCAATGTGATTTATAAAGAATCACCAGTTGGATGCATATATAGGCTTCTGAACACAAAGCCTTGGAAGTATCCTTGGAATTGTTCAGACACCTTTTGTATGACATGTCTGAGGACATGTTAACAGAAATTATTTTAGAGATTAAAAAACATATTTCATTAAATGCAACAATTACCTTGATGAACCACTTTACTAACATCATTATTTGATAAATAGTCATGACATACAGTGTTTTAATTCTTAGTTTATTCTTTCATATAAGATATTACTCATCTGAACATTTTCTTGAGAATGACCTCTTGTAGCTGTCTCAATGATGAAAATAATTTGAGTTTTGAAAGTGACTAATGTTTCATGTTGTCATCACAGTAAAACTTTGAAGAGAAGATCAGTTTGGCATCATGAGTGTACAGGCAAACCAGAGGCATGTATGGAAGTTCAGGAGGTATGAATTGGAATCAGGGACTTCCAGGCAGTAAAACATCCACAGCAAATACAGCACTAATCAAAGGTTTGGACACAGTTTCTCATTATATTTCATGAAGATTGTCCAAACTTATGACTGGCAATGTAAATAGACTGCATTCTATAACCAGATTTTGGGACACTGTTCTAAAATAACTAGATTATCCCGCCACAAAGCCCCAGTAAAAGCAGTATTTAAAAATGAAAGGGAACTTGCAAACTGTATTGGAATAGAAAAGAAGACGTGCAACTTAAAGGGTGAAACAGTTAATCATATTTTGTTATATTTGCACAACAGACAATGAGTTAACTAACCAGCCTAATAATAATAAGACAAACAGAGAGTGGGGGTTGCATCCACACTGCTTTTCCAGCAGATTCCAACGAGCAAATTCTTTGCCAGGGTATTGTTGTGGTTCCCTTCTGGAGCGATCCCTTCCCCGCTTTCTCTTTCCGACCAGACACCGACTTCACTTTCTCACTTTGTTCTGCTATGACAAACTTTCAAAGTGGAGGATAAAGTAGCACAAAGAGAACCCTCTTTGTTTATAGAAAGGGAGCCATAAAGCAAAGGATTCCAAGTCATATGATCCCATGATAGACAGATCCGCTCCTGCAAAGTTACAATGTCTGGTTTCTGAAAAGGGCAGTCCACTTGGAGCGCATCAAGCGCTGTATACTGACCTCGGAAATTATCCATACTTACATTGGGCTAATATTTGGATCAAAAGGTACACGGTATCCCTTTAATCTAAAATTCCAACTTCAAGAACTAGTGACAAATAAAGGAAGCCCTGGTCTCATCACAACACAAGCACATGGACAAACAAATAAATCCTCAAAGCTACTTCAAAGGTATGTTCAATTTACAGCTAGGATGTACTATTTGCTGTACAGTACACCTCTATAGGAGGTCACAAATCTCTAAAGTACTGGAGAGATAAAAATCTGAATAAACCGCATTATGAGGGTAAATGTTTAATTCTCTATCTATGCTCAACAGCCCGACACGTTTATCTCCTGCGCTTATTCAACATGCTGAATGGGCTGAAAGCATTGTCAATAAGATTCAATGGGTCAAGGTAAAAAAATAAATAGTAAAACTGAACTTTACCAGATGAAGACAAAACTATAACCACTGAACATGGAAAATATTAGATGGAAAGAAGACAAACAGTAGGGGCCTCCAATAGCCCTGGGCTTATTGATGTTCGTGAGGGAGGAATGAGAGATCATGCCTGAATTCAAGATAACTCTGAGGGAATGTTCCCTGATGTCCGCTACCACACTCACATTAGCAAGATCTGCAAGTGGTGCACCTGCGAAAGTTTGCATAATAGGTGAGCTTCATTACAAATTAGACAGGCTAGTCTTTGATACTTATTCATCAACTGCTGACATGATACATTAATTCCCGTTGCCAATTTTAATTAGTCATCTGTCTTAGTGTGAGTTGCTTTTATATTACCGTATGTCTTTGATTAATTCACATAGGTTCCTCTGGAATCAGCATATAAAAGCTTGACAGGGGAGTCATGTTTCAGGTGGGAGTAAGTCAGGTTATTAAAGGTAAATCTTTCACATTGTCAAGTGGCAGATAATGTTAATTCAGCATTTAGTACACACCGTAATGTAAGCTGTTTCATAATAACGATTACGAAAATCATTATAATGTGCTTTGTCTTAAATCTTTAATAAGAATGATTATTCAACATTGTGTATTCTTTTTTTCCCCCAGATTCTGAAGTCTAGATCTCAAACTGATATATGCTCAAAGTACTGTATGTTGACATTATGAATGACATGTTTTGACTCAAATATTACTTAAAGAATCTCGGATGACAATTTCAGAGCTTACTCATCCCCACATGCAATCAGGTAGAACCATACACTTCTGAAGACATTTTGCTCACCTTAGAAAGAAGGAAATGATCATATCTCCAAGGGCTTGACTCCACTCTCTAACCCCCAGAAACGATGACACAGTAATCTGTGAAAAATTCCACATCTCAGCATTTCCTTTTTCCCCCCACTGTAACTTGAAATAAATGGTAGCCTTTTACAGTGTCACAATACAAAGAAGAATTTTTTCAGATACGGAGATATAAGGAAAAAGTATTAAATGCCCTCTCATGGAGGTTAAAGGCTACTTTGATGTGGATGGATTGAATCATTTTATTTCTTTGTTTTCTTTATTTGAACAATAAATGCAACTTTGATAGTACAAAATATAAGAAGAATAAAAAAGCTTTCACAAAGAATCATACAATTACTACTCCGGAGCCTTGTGTATGTTTTCTCTGACAGATTATTATTAGTGTTTTTTGCCATAAAAATCCATCTTTCTCCGATCGGCATAAAACAACAGCAGTTTTCTTCCTTTTAGCGGTGACTCTTTCACAATCATCAAAAGCAATCATTTCAGAGACAGCATTGTCACTCAGTGTCAACTTCTACCACATTATTTTGCTGTGTCTCGGTCTGTTTTTTTTCAGGTAATTCACTCGCAAGTATAGCTCCACTGCAAGTGATTTTAATCACTGCATTTCAGTGATGGAACCATACAACAAATCTGTATTTGTTCTGTATCTGTATGTATGCAAAAGCCTAAATTTATACTCTTCTTCACAGTCACAGCCAGGATAAGACAGCTAACGGCAATAGCCACACAATCTTCAAGTACAAATACAGCTAAGCCGCTAAGCTGATGATTGGTGTGGGAACACACTATGTAACCAAATGACTTTAAGGGGGAGGAGGAGAAGGCCCTGCTGATTTCTCAATTATACTTTCTCCTCAGGCATGGGAGAGACAAAAAAAAAAAAAAAACTAAACTGCATCATTGACAGTCAACCGGGCCAGACCAAACTCTTACCCTGAGGTATTGCGGTCTAACAAAAAAGGGTAATAGAGCTTGTTCCATATGAGGAAGGCTCATGCTGCTGCAGGTCCACAGAGAACAAGGTTACATGTTTGAACAATGTAACAACAGCACACACTGGCTCCTGTTTTAAAAGCATATTTCATCTTTTCTGTTTCATGGTGATGGAATGATCTGCCGGCCTGAAGTCGTTTCACCATGAAATAAACATTCACAAATGTTTATTCTCTGCGTTTGTGTTGCGGAGGATAAAACTGTCTTGCCCATGTGGACATAGAAAAGGGAATCTTTAAGACACACAATTACCGCAAATACCTCCGATGATAGTTTCCACATACAACCAGCTCTTTAAAATTGAAATATTATCTTTATATTTATTTTTTTTCTCCTTGATATAATTCAACAGAGGCATATGTGCTGGGAACAGATGTGTGAATTTCAACTAATGTTTTAAACATGCAAAGCACACGGTAGTAAACATCGGCATTTGCATTCATACTATGGTGATAAGTAGGTTAGCCTAGAATAGGAATACATCCTCTGTGGTGTGCCATTGTTGTTAAATACTTAATGGTGCTGCCAGTATCTTCAAGGAGCACCTGTCCTGTTGTTTTGTTAGTCTGATTAAGGGTGTGAAAGAGCTGTGGGCAAAAAGAATCAATAGGGAGCTCAGCATTGAGTCAACTCTATGTGAACATAGTTGGAAATTGCATATTTGTTTCTACAGCAAAAACATATTTTAAAATAAGGCACCACATGCATTTTTTTTTTCCTTTTTCCTGCCATTATCTCATCAAGTCCCAAACTATGCCAGGACTCTAAGCAAGAAAACACTATCTGTTGAAAATGGTTGGTTCGAAGCAATAATAAACTCATCACCTATACCTGCTTCTACTTTGAATGTTCACTGTTCTGAACAATGTAGAAATACAGTATATACTGTACTGACAAGTCTGAGAATGTTTCAGTCTGGCCAAATACATGAGTTGTGTGTATTGGTAATACTAAATTCTAACATTTACACAACTGGGGGTACATTTACTGAGAGCACACACCCAACTATTGGTCACGCTTAAGAGTCTAATTCAAGTTTAATGACACGCATGGGCCTTTGAAATCCGGTGATGAGGTGCATTGCTGCTATGAATAACCCAATTAACAGGGTAGCCATTTACCTGAGGTGCTCCAACAAGGAAAGAACAGTTCAGCAGGAAAGTATAAAAGGTCAGCTAAAAGCCAGAGACTTTGAGCTGGAGCTTAGTTTTTAAATGTTAAATTTGACTAATACTGATTGCAGAAGTAGAAATTGTTGTTTGAACACTTGCTAAAATGAGGAACTTTGTTGTAATCTTTTCTTACAAGTTGATACAATTGCCAGAGAGATTAACTAAATGCATGTGGCAGCTTCCTTTGTTTCACCATGAATTTACACCTATGTTCACACTGACTTGCTTTAGGGCACAATGACCCACTCACCACCCTCTCTTCTGCAGACTCAAATGCAAGGTCTTTTGACATCAGTAGTGCTCAGTATCACAGACATTTACTGCCAAATCAAAGCCACACTAAATATCCTGAGAGCTGAAACACACAATAAACCCAGCCTGCACTGCCACATACTGTACCTAACTAATAGAGAAATATTTTACTTGGTATTATCTTCTTGACCTGCCCCAGGTTGTTACAACAAGGGACCATGGAGGATAAAGACTAGCCACAAAGTTGTGGCAAGTGGCTGAAGATTGTCAAAGACAGACGTCTGCATTTTGAAAGATATTCTCATTATGAGCAGATCCAAGTCAATACAGCAAATGTATCGCTGTTCATAACAACTGTGCTCAGTGGGCTGATGTTTGAAAGGAGAGCAGTATTTTAACACAAATCTTCTTTACGTGTAGCTTCAGATAAATTTAAACGCTTCTTTTGCTTCATTTACACCCATTTAAGTGTGCACAGTTGTGCAGCTATTCAATGATCAAAGTAGCGCTCAGGTGCACAAAGACATCGGATGCAAAAACAAGTCATTCAACACTGAGCAAAATGTACCTGTCATTCCTCCTCTGTGAAGGTTGTGGGAGTTCTTTACCTCCCTGCCGTGCTCACGTCTACTTTCTGTGATACGGTTTCCAAGCCAGCAATCACATAATTAAGGCCCTTCATCATATTTATTCATCCTCAAAGGTTTCTGACAACCTACAACTGTTTTCCACCCCCACTGCTAAACCTTATGCAAACATGAATACCCTTGGCAGTATTTTGATAATTTGATGTAGTCTGTCCTTGATTTGATTGAGAGAAAACATTTGTACCGCTCTGTGCATTGTCAAGCCTAATAAATAGACCATTTTAGTTTTTTCTTTCTTTTAAAAAAAAGTATCTCCTGGAATGTTTAGTACAGAAAAGGTGCATGCATGAAAAGACTAACCCACTTCTTGCTTGGATTTTCTGTATGCAGAACCAGCTTCGCTGAAAGGCTCACACCCAGCTGGCCAGTTGGAAATGGTTTCAGAACAAGTTGAAGGTCTAATAACTAATGTATAATCCCCAACTCCCTTCAGAGTGAGACACTATCATCACGCTTATTATTAAAGGTTTATAAGTCTTTTATATTTGTATGTGGCCACCCTGAGTGCTTTCATTTATATTTTACACAATACAAGGGACTGATCAAAAGCCAAAACTATTAACTCTTCTCCATATAGGGAGACCATCTGACCATGTGAAGTATTGAATAAAGTTTCTAGCTGCATGTCTCCAGCAACAGCCAGCTGAATTTTTTCCATCTTTTATGTTTGAGTGCTGTGAAAACCGAGAAACACTATGTGAAAATGTCTTAGCACTATTCTAGGTCAGTTTGATGTGGAAAATGGGGACATTTTATTAATGGCAAAGGAGAGTCAACAGAGAGAGTAAAATCTTGATCCTAGATGGTTTAAGAGAGTTCTCTTTAATGATTTCCAATCCATCCTTTTTCTGATTTTAGTGAACATTTTCAGAGGTCATATTCATGTTTTGCCTGCACATATGAGGGGGAATATGTATTTTTTGAACAATACTGGTCAACATACAGGGGCAACCAGAGTGCATAAGGCAACTACAATTTTCAATCAAAAGACAATAAGTAATTTGGAGGGATGGGAAACCCTGGTCGAGCTTTAAAGCCGGCACAGGCGCATTACAGTGTAACACTTCAATCATCTGTGATGCCATCAGAGGAAAGGCCTCATTTATATCAACCATTGTAAACAAATTAAAACCCAAAGAACAAGTTTGATATAATTAGTCTAAATACATCACAGGAAACTGCTCCACACACAGCCCTAATGACTGCTGGGTAAATGACTAAATAAACATGCACATTTAAAAAGAAGAGCTAGTTCACTTCCAGTTTTCTAGTGAACTGTGCCACAGTTCTGGTGGCTAGGCATGCTGCCAGCAACAAACTCATGAGGGTGTTGTGTCGTTAACAAACAAGCCCCACACAGCACCATTCTTTGCCTCCTACAATTTAAAACACAAGATGGGAGAATGTGCCTGTGACAGAACAGGGAGTGATGCCAGAGCACGCACAATGTGGAGGAAGTGCTAATGATCAACAGTCCCATCTAAAACACACAGCTGGAGGAAAGGATGAGGAAACTACACACTTATTTGTCTGAATTTGCAAATTATTAACTCTTAAGTCTAAAAAAGTAAGTAGATAGATAGATAGATAGATAGATAGATAGATAGATAGATAGATAGATAGATAGATAGATAGATAGATAGATAG
>JBBDHI010000007.1:18068336-18080113 GCA_037177115.1 Craterocephalus stercusmuscarum
TATATAAGCATGTGTTTTTATCTGCTGCTTGCAGAAAGTAAGCTTCACCTGATCCAAAATATTGGTTAGATGAATCTCTTCTGACGGTCTCCGCCGGTTTTATTTTTTACAAGCATTCTTTTTCTTTGATTCTGCCTTCTCCTCTAAACTTCATCTGCTGTTCTTCTGGTTTTTCAAACTGCATTTACTTTTTCGCAGATATTCTCCCATACAGCTGCAATTCTAGTAACATTTAGATTTTTTTGTCTTGAGCTCAACACTATTTTCATTTCTTTCCTGTACTAATATTTCAACCACAATTGGATCAAAATTCATTTTGCGTTTGAGGTTTCTTTGCTCTCCGAATCCTTCCATGACAGAGCAAACAGCACCGCTAAATCCTCATTTAAATACTGCTGTTTGCTCACGCAAATAACAGTAGAGAAAGAGCGCTGCAGATATTGAAACACCGCAGCAATCTGCACTTGTTGTAAATATGCCCCCTATTGTGTAATGTGATATACGTGAGTTGTGCCCACAAGTAAAAACAGACATTGTGAGGAAGTGTTTATGCACTGTGAAGGAGTAACACAGTATGTAGGAACATAGAACTATTGTCAAGAGCGACTATCAATCCACTGTGTATACAAATGTGACCCAATAAATGGTTCATCAGGGGCCACATCATGTGACAAGCATGCACTGGACACACTCAAATCACCCTCATCTGCTCACTTCTCGCTCAGCTTCTCAATATTCAGTATTTCTTTGCAGAAAAAAACAAAACAAGGGAGATTTATTGTCTTAATATCAATTAATGAGAACCAAAAATGTTGAGTATGGTTTATGGACCACGGTAAAGCCTGGTCCATGTGGCCAGGACCTAGCCCTGAACAGCTCTGGCTTAATGTGAGCCCTACTCATCAGCAACCTTCCAAATCTGATCACTGAAAAGCAAACAATACAAACTGGGTGGCTGCCAATACCAAGAACAAAGGTGAATTTTAAAAACATGGGCAGTAACTCATCCCTCTATTTCAGTTACTTATTAAACATGATAAAATGGAGTTTGATTCATGTAGTTTATTTGAATGATTAAACATTTAATTGTATAGCTTCTTCAACAGTTTTGTCAGTTAAATCCTACATACTAAAAAGGCCTGTCTTGTATATGAGGGACCACGTGGAAAAGGATTTTAGTAGGTAATGGCTATTTTCTCAGGTTCTTTGTCTCCTTTCTACTATTATTCTAAACTACCCACCTAATCTTTTTTTTAGAAGCAGCGCGAAACACAACATACAAAAGAGCAACAAGACTGATGGCTAAATAAATGCATACATTAATAAGGTCAAGGTACTTCTCCTTATTATGAGAGGGGGACCTGTCACACTGTGTGTGAGCCCTGGTAGTAGCAGTAAATAGATTATCCTCAAGTATTAGACTCTATCTGGCTTCTCTGTAGTACAAGACAACACATAATTAACATCAGTGACAGACACCAAGGAGCACTTTGGCTTGTTATTATTGCTTGTGTTAGCACATGTACCCACCTACCCAGCCAGATGTAGTGCTAAGGCAGAAATAAGTTGTGAAGAGACTCGTTTCTGCAGAGGTTCACAGTGAGGCAACAAGGATATCTGTAATTGTTTTGACCCAAATGAAGAGCAGAAATACTGAGGTCTAGCCCAGTTAATCTCTCAGAAGAAAATACAAAGCTATTGAAATGTATTTCTTAGGGAGGAGACCTCCACTTAACGGTCTACACTTGGTACAGTTTCTGATGATAAACAGTTTAATCAAGTATAATGGTCTCCTTCATTGACTTCTTCATTGTAATTCCTTATTATCTGAATGTTCCAATAACTCTTTGAGGAGCCTCGAGCTGACCCAAAATGCTGCAATGAGTGTTCTGACAGGAATGAACAACAGAGCTCATATTTCTTCTATATTAGTTTCTCTCCTTCGGCTCACTGTAAAATCCAGAATAGAATTTAAAATCTGTTCCTTGCATGCCGAGCCGTTATTGACCAGTTTTGGCATGTGTTTTTTACTCTAATACCACGATTCTATTCAAAGAGAAAATTTAGCTCTGAGTGCAGGTTTACCTGTGTTTTCAATTGTATCTAAAAGTAGAATGGATCTCCGAACCTTAATGAATGAAGTTAATCTCTTGTGGGTGTAGCTTACAATTCTGGATTGGTGGGAAAGCATAATGTTTTTAGATTAGACTTATAAAATATATCTTTAAAGGGTCAACATATGCTTTTTTCCATGTTTTCTGGTTTATTTGGAGTGTTAAAACTATGTATTATCACCTTAAATGTTATGAAGCTAAAAGAAAAAGATATGGGCATACTTTCATATTTTTATGCAGAAGGAATTTATTCGGTTCAGTACTTTTAGATTCTCACTTGTGAGACTTTTTCTCTGCAACCTGCCCACTATCATGTGGTTACATATTTCTAAAAATTTTTTCATATTGGTCAAATACTCTAGACAGTGTGGTCTAGATAAGAGTCTGCATATATCCACCGCAACTGCCTCAAAAGAAAATGCCTTTAAGGAATGCCTGATTCACTGCTATTTTTCAGAGTAAAACACCTTCCTTCTTTTATTTTAGAAGATGTGTCCAAGAAAATGGAATTTTGGTTGCAAGGACAAATTAACCCTTTTATTATAATTTTATAACACAGGCCCGGTATGATGCTAACTTTATGAGGAGATAGAAATATAAAGTCAAGGCTGTTCCAATACTAAAAGTCTAAAAATTAAACAGGGCAGTATACCCTTGATGCAAAAACATCATGGGTATACAGAGCATAAAAGCAGCCAAAGAAGTTTCCAAAACTTTGTTTTCATGCAACATTTTTCTTTTTTGTTTCTTTGCCCCTATGAGCTGCATTTCTAACTATTTGTCTCAAATCACCATCATGCTTCGCTGTATTACTTTAGCAGGCTTTCTGTCAATTGATCAGAAGATACTTCCCCAAATGATCTTATACTAAGACACCATGGGACAAAGCACTCCCTTTTTAAAAAAACTATTGTAACCTATGTGGGGTTATTATGGATGCAAAGTCAATCTAAAAGAACCCAAGATTTTGAGATAAATGAGTTAAAATGATCATGCCACGTCTACTTTAATAATGCCTAGAGTGAGGACAAGTTTAAGGAACCTTGAACCTTTGCTGTGGTGCTGTAGGTAGGCTTCCAGGTGGCCAAGCATTTATAACATTATTGTACATCATTAACTTTGTAACTTCTGACTTCTGCAATGTTTGCTTTTTCTTTCTACCTCCTTTTTTCAGTGCATTCCCATGGGTATCTCTGATCCACAGTTGCTGCTCTCACCAACCTACAGTCTTCATCACTGAATAATGGAAAAGCTGGTTAGTTGGTAACTTTTTGTGTGATTTTTCAGTGTGATGTTCACATAGCAAAAACACCTGAGGTAATGTGATAACACAAATAATTGTGCAAGAGTGCAATTCAAGAGAAAGGGAGCAAATGCAATATGTCTTCATTACACCAAATAGTTCTAACACCAAAGATTTTCTCCCAAATTTTACTCAGAATTGCTGATTTCTTTATTTTCCTGAATTAATATTTAAATGATCACTGAAGGAGGAAATTAAAAGTGACATAAGTCTCATTTATATCTGTATTAGCTGCCTTGCAGTTAATTTAGCTTGAAAAGGCCGAGGTCAGTAAAACCTCACTTCTGATATAAAGGCAAGCAACAGCCATGCTGACCGAGGGATCAGTGTTGTATTACAATGACTTAACAAATTATACAGTAGCTATGTAATAAATAGACATAGAAGAAAAATGTCTTTTTTGTTCACAGACAACTCCTTCGACCTTAAAGTAAACTGGTTCCAAGTATGACATCAGTTTTTGAAAGCTGCTGCTCATAACCTACTGCAACAACTACATGATGCAAGGATCTTTCCATGGTTGAGAAAAACTGATAAATAAATAACATCCAGCCAATCACACAATCCAGAAAAAAGGACTATTGTTGTCCAAGTTTACCAAGATAGGAGGTCTTTACAAGAGAAAGCACAGAGGGTTCACCACAAAGTGCAAACCATCCATAAGCCTCAAGAACAGAAAGGGTACATCAGTCTCTGGCAAGAAGATATCCTCACCTCTTATAAGACCTGCAGCCTACACAACTTCTCTGACTACACTTGTTTTGTGGTCTTTAAAGCTCAAAATTTCTAGAGTTAACATTCAAAAGACTATATTTAACTATATTTTAACATGTGAAGGTAAGGTCAACCTGTAACAGAGTGACAGAACATAAACTTATGGACATTGTTTCAAATGGCTCATGATCTGACACAAAACTATCATTTGTAAAAATGTGGAGGCACTGTGATGGCATATATTCATGCAAGACTTCAAATGGTACTAGGTCACTCGTGTTTATTGATAATGTGACAGAAGACAGAAGCAGTCTGATGAATTGGAAAGCGCATAGGGAAATGCTGTCTGCCCAGATTAAGAAAAAAAAAAGCAGCATAGTTTATGGGACACTGCTTTCTAGCAGATGGACGATGACCCAAGATATATTGGGTGGGTGGGGGGGGAGAAATTATCATTATTATTCTACAGCTGCACAGTTAATCAATCAGTGTTAATTTGATTCAGACAGTGATTAATAATTAATCAAACATGAACATCAGTTAAGGGTTTCTTTAACTTGTTCAATTAGAGTTTGAACAAGGGTCTACATAATTAAGAACTATACTCCCCAGAATTTCTCAGTAAAAAAAAAAACCTTAAAGATATATATATGAGAAAAAAATAACTTACTCCAGTAACAAGCAGAATGGTGGGTTGTGGCGAGCGAATTAGCATTGCCGACATAGTCTGAATCTGTTTTTATCTATTTTGGTTGGAATAATGGTGTGTTACTGCATGTACAGAATGTTGCTGGACCTGACCAGAGGGGACAGAAAGAGATCAGAAAAGAGAGAAAAGATAGACAAAGAAAAGAGGAGATAAAGATACACCACCAACAATACAATCCAACTACAGACTTTAGACAACCTGTTACACTTGTACAAAAACAGAACAAAGAACCACCCACAGCCCCCGCGGGGGCACAAAGCTGACAATTGTCAGAGCACCAATATGAGATGAACAAGTTAAAAAGAACTCATGTATGTCAACTAAAACAGAGTAGCAGAAACACACAAAGAAAACTAGCTGAAATTATTTGTGAGTACATAGAGCTACTGTACAGGACAATGCAGTGCCTGTTACAGCATGCAGATATATACAAAGTTAAGATGTTCAGAGAGGAGGTGTCATGCAGATGTGACCCCACCTACATAGAGGTCAGCCAGGGAGCCCTTGAGACCTCACCACAGGGACAACTCTGCATCTGTTGAGGAGATGGCAGAGGGAGGCCTAAGCCAGAGTCCCCCGCACACAGGGCACAGGCCCCAGCGGGCCATGGCTGCCGTGCACCAGTCACCCAGGGCGGACAGAGCACAGGCGCCGGGGCTCATAAGGCCCGAAGGCCCCAGAAACCCCAAAAGCAGAGGACCGGCACAATACCGAGGAGGACCAGACCCCACAGAAGGCCACTGTGGGGGCTGGTTCTCATCCCAGTGCTGATTACCTCTTAACATGGCCCCAGCCTGGCTTAACCCACCCACATATGCTAATGCTCTCCTTCCCCTCCACCCTTACACATCCTCCAATGCCCTTGGCCCACCCACAAAGCTACTCCCATCTCCATCTCCCACCCACATGCTCCTCCTCCCACAAAATTGTAATTTCAACATTTTTTGTAAATGGTTTAAACAAAAAATGTGTCTGTCTAAATATTTGCAAACTATTTCTTTTGTGTCAACAATATACATAATATCATGAATTACTGGCATAGTGTCACTCATATATTCACACAGAGGTTTCTTCATTTCCCTAAATAGGATGCTGACAAAACTCAGTGTAAGGTATGCTTTGCTTTAGCCTTTATGTGGATCACTTGGTATCTTTTGTAAATTGTGTTTGATATGAGATTTTCATTTTTTTTTATTATTTTTGTTTTTTCTTAGACATATTGGCAAACAAAGTGCAAAGAAACTATTTCCAGATGTAGAGTACTCAGTATCACAGACGTGCAGGCAATGTCCTGGCTTTCATTTGCCCTTGTTTCTAATGAAAGTGGATGTTTTCAGAATGTGTTAGGTACCAGGTCTAAAAGAAGTGGTATATTCCAGAAAGCAAAGTACAACAGGAATATAAAAAAGAAAAAGGCCTCTGGGCAAATGTCTGTTTTACACAGGCTGAGCCTCCAGGTCGCTGCTGGCAAGATACTCGACAAATGACAGCACTTGGTTGGTTGTTTCCAGGCTTCAAGGCCATTTGCCCACATGTGACAGTTTGTATATCTTTTCTTCACACCTTTAATATCAGTAAACTGTTTTTTTTATTTTTTTATTTTAGTTGGAAAATAAGTGGGCACTCACAGGCAACTCCCTCCTTTTCTGTTCTCCATTAGCACAGTAAGGCATGCATGAGGTTCTTCGGTCTGACATTTGTTCAGGATGTTTGTTAATTCAATACTTTATATCATGAGTATAAAGGAAAAAAAGAATAAGTTGATAGATTTAAACGAAAAGGTAACCTAAAAAGTCCTTCAAAATTGATGAAATTCAGATCATCAACACTGGTTACTGTGATCTGACCAACCAGTAAACTGGACAAAAGGCACCAAGTCAGCATAAAGGTTAAAAAGGTATTATTTATTACAAAAGTTGCAGGGGGGTGGGATAGGGTTTATTAAAATGAGGAACATTCAAAGTTCCAGGTGTGCTATGAGCCAGCAAGAGTCAGTGGAGGAGATTGGGATGTTACTTCCAGTCCATTTTGTGTGGCAAAGCCAAAGAGCAGTATGAGCAACACTCAGGTGTCTCTGGTCATTTCTGGTTCATGGGTTACTGACTCGGCTCAGATTCCTCCTCCGACTGGTCCCCCTCCAAACACACGTGGACAGAGAGAGAGACAGACTATTGTGTGCATGCTACTTAAATAAGGTAGTGCTTCCATGAGTTAATTCAGAGGTATCAAACTGGTTCTAGAAAGGGCCATGTGGCTGCAGGTTTTCATTCCAACCAAACAGCAGTCCACCAGACTCCACTCATTTCATCAGGTCTTCATGTTAAGACTGGATTCACTTAATGAGATGAGTTAAGTCAAGGCATGGGGTGCTTCAAATGCAGCCAGAGTGCAGGGCTCTAAGCCCCAGGAGACCAAGAGCAACCGTAGAAGCCTCGCCTAATGCCTGAGTACCAGGTCCCTCTGGATGGCCACCCAACCATCATGGAGGATGGCCCAGGTAGGCAAGCTAAACCCTAGTAACAGAACCCATGACCACTCCTTGCCCCACCCTCCCCAAAGTGTGGTGAGCATGGTCATCCCCCAAAAGACATCTGAGTGCATGTTTTTTTCATTTGCGGGGTTAACATGGTGCAGTTTTTTAAAAGCTGAACACAGTGTAGCTCTGAAAGCTTATTGGGTCTTGAGTCCTTCTGAGGCTCTTTTTATTTCCTCATTATATTGTCAAACAAACCAGTGCCAGTGAAAACAAACATATTCATATTTTGTGTGCACAGCCATGTTTATGTGAGTGTGAAGAATATGCAACACTAACTTACCAGTAGGAGTGGTTGACTACAGCAGAGAAGTAAAGTGATAAATAAGATTAGTCGGTTCATTTATTTTTTATACTGTGCTGCATACTGTAGCCTGTAGCTAGACAGAGAATCACCTATCAGAAGCCAGCTGCTACTCAGTGTCTTACACTGCAATCCAGTCAAGTGGAGTAGATGTTGTGCCCTCTTCATTTCCTTTGCTCCTCTCTTTCTATCTTCCTACTTGTCTATTATATCCATAAAGCTGGGACACATGCATGACTGCTTCAGACTGGCTTTTGCACATCTGTATGTAAACCAGCTGGGAAGGGTTTAGATGTGTAGAGCAAGGAGATGCGCTGTAGTCACTGTCACAGCTGTCTGTAGAGTCCCTTAGGGAGCGCTCCACCAGCCACCCTGTAAAAAAGTGCCACTGCACATCTGGGACTCAGCAGGTGCTCTATAGTCCCATGATAGATTGTTATTTGTTACTAAAACTCTGGACTTGTGTCCTTGTGCATCTCTGTGAAGCAACTGCAATTCTAAGGCAAAACACCTCAAACACTGCAGAAGGAGGCAGGAGTTAGATGGTATGTAGATGTGTTGACATAAAGGTCAGTACTACAATTATCAGTAAGAAAAGAAGGAGAATAGTGCCATTAAAAACAAAAGGAAACATCTTTGGTTGTGACTGAAGGGATCTGATGGTAGTTATGTCAGTGAAACTCCCATCTGCATGCCAGATATCAGATATTACCGACATTTGCTGCAACATGATAATGTTTTACATTAGTTCTCTGCTTTGGGTTTTTGCCTAACATCTATTAATATAACTTATACACATATGTCAGGAGTTCCTGTCTTTTAAGGACAAAATGGGAAATTGTTTGTTTTTATTGAAGTGAGAAAAGGTCAAAACAGGAATAGCCAAATGTCATCCTTACTCATCACAATTCTGTGCTGACATGTGCCACTATTATCAGAGATAAGCAACTGCAGAGTAATTACAAAGATAACTTTCATTTCGCCAAGCTTTTCTACTCATCCATAGCTCTCAATTGTAGATGTGTGCTTCAGAAAGTAACTGACCTTCGCATCTCCTGGTCTTTATCAGCAACACCATCAAAATGCTCTTGGCAATGTCTGTGACAAGCTATCATGAATGATGTACTCTGATGTCACAAGGTGTAATAACTTATCATAATTTTAGGAAAACGAGAACATGTTTAGAGGTGGCAAGCAAAAATGCTGATTTGGAGGTACAAAACACCTCTTCCCAGTCGTGTTAATTATAGAAGACTTGCTTGAGCTTTTTTTCCTACCATTTTGGTTTGAAGGTAATTTTACCTGAGACCCTAGAGATGTATCCGTTTAACATTCATTATGTGAAAATTGCATCACGGTCATACAAAAATCATTAAGAGAAATTTGCAACGGTAATAATCAAATTATTGTATTGTGTCTGATTCCAAACACAATCACAGTGCTAGGATGAAATGAAAATCTGAGCTGACTGGCAAAAAACTCAAAACATTGTAATCCTGTCTGAAAAGGGGGTGGGGGGAAGACAACTAGTTTGGGCTTTTTTGTTTATGCAAAAACAAAAGGGAATGTGGGTCTCCTTTATGGCATGTATATTCTGATGTCTCAAAAAAGCCAAAAGCTGTCTTTATGAAAATGTTTTCCCCCTATCTCTTAGAGGACACGCATCTGTAGAAAACTTCAGATTTAACATAACAGATTTACACATAAGTGGGTCATTTACAGGCTGTTCCATTTTGAGGCAGAGCAAGGTGTTGTAAAAAAAACCAAAAAAAACAAAACATGGAGAGCAGACCAAAGTATGAAAATAGCAAAGTGGATTTTGATTTGAGCTGAGCTCTTCCACCTCCAGGTCTGAGAAAAACATAGTGTATGTTTGTGCATCTGAATCCTCTCCCCCCTTCAACTTGTCTGGGCTTTGATTTCTTGACATATTCCCTGGCTGCTTTTTTGCTTCAGTGCTCCACGCGCTGTGTTGTCTCCCATCTTCTTGTTTCTGTCGCCTATCTCATCCCACATGTGCTTCCAGGCAATGCAAGGCTCACAAACTGCTTTCCATAAAGATAACATTGCTCAGTTAAACAGATGGGGTGTACATGTTTTCTCAGTCATAAGTATTAGCTTAGATACACCAGGAGATAGAGACGATTCTTCGGAGCATCTTGAATTTTCAACAAAAATATCGTTTGAGCTGACAGGGGTTTAGTGCAAGTGTCTGATGCATGAATTTCATGTCTCTTTATATACATGGCAACACATTCACTTAAAAGGGGTCAGTCATCTTAGATAACTTTTAAGCCTGATAGCCATAGCATAACAGTAATTGTTTTGATAGGAGTAGAATTTCAAGCTAGCAGATATCTATGCTATGGAACTTTTAATGCATAAAGAAGGATATATATAAGATATAATAATAAGAATGTCTAGATTTTACAGAAACAAAAAAAACAAGCAGTATTTAAGTGCAAGTTCTTTTTCAGCATCCTGCCCTCATGTACATATGCAGGAAAGACCTTGTGCAGTAGTTTGTCGGTTTATAAACTCAGTCTCTTTTAAATTAGGCCAATCCTCATAATACATACATCATGTATGGGAGGTCAACTGACTAACCCGTCCCTTCCTAAATCTGCACTATTGTGGCATTTTTATTCCACTCCTGTAGCTGCAACTTAATTCATAGTGTTACCGAATTCCCTGTCAAACATTTTGTGTTGATAAATCTCCTAGTTATTCTCAGATCAATATGAGGGTAAGGTGGTGGGTGAAAAACCTTTATAATCCTCGCCCTCAGCAAACCTTTGCACACAGGCCAATTTCACTCTGGTTTTATCATTTCAGCCTGACAGTTTGCAGTATGTTGAGTGGACCCAATCCATATTGTTTGATATCACGCTTGGCTCCCACCCATAATGTATTCCAATCAAAGTTGCAGCGGCATGTTTTTAGTGTCAGAGGAAAACCTTGTTTGTTCATACACTTGTAAGATTTCTACATAGAATATCAATGTGGAAGGCAATTGGGCAAGTACTAATCAATTTCTACCACCATGAAAAATGTTGCACAAGCCTATTTAACGACCGGACATATGATTATATATTTTTTATGCTATAATTTGATTTCGAACAGGACATAAAGCAGTGACACAGGAATGAGAATAATTTGTAAAGTTATCGATGTGCGATTGAGTTACTTACATATCAACCTAATGACTTTAACAGCCTTGGTAATCTCATTTCAAGAAATTCACCTTATGCCAAATTTAGGAATTACAGCTGTGATAGGACAGAAATCTTTACTTTTATTTACAGATCTGTAAAGCTTTTGTTTTTCCTGTTTGATTTTGATATGTTTGCACAATTTATTTAGATCTGTTTGTTACAGGCAGTAATTATTATTCTTGATATTCAAAAAAGGTGTTTAGTCAATTTTATCCATGAAAGTGTAAATTATTCATAAATTAAGCTTAAACACAAGTTCACTGAGCAAGATTTGTTCTCTCTTATTCTGTCTTTGTTCCTCTGGGTGAGTTTGAGCTGCTCCTGCATGCTCATTTTCCTCTTCACGTCCGCTTTTCCACACTGTCAAAATAATTCCATCTTCAGTTTCCACGTCACTGCTTTCATCCAATAATCTTGATGCTGAGATTCTCTGAGCCAATAAGCCCTTGGTCGTCGTTCTTTAAATGTCGCTTTAATTCTGTCACTCTGCCTTTCAGACCATCGTGCATGCAACCCTCCTCTTCCCCATCCTCTCCTTATCTGCATTCTCCAGGGCCTCTCAATCATCTCAACCATCGCGGAACTCCACCACCACCACCACCAGTGTATAGACTCTAGAGATTCCCGTTCTTATTCCTGCTGTTTCCATCCAGGAATTCATCGCTACTATGATGCATTGTATCGTTACCAGCAAAACTTCTGTTTTACACAGCTTGATTTTTGTAATATAAACATTTGCTTCATATAATATACTTACCTAGTTTTTAAATAATCTGTGCTTTACTTGAATTATATGAAATTAGTAGTGAGTTTAAAGGTAACGTATCATGCTTTTAAATCCTTCCTTTTCACAAATAAATCATTAATTTATGGTTTATATAAAGT
>JBBDHI010000007.1:18179581-18198054 GCA_037177115.1 Craterocephalus stercusmuscarum
CAAGTGTGGCTGTATTTCTCATATTGTTTTCTGTTGGTCTCAGTTGTACATGTTCACAAGTTCATAAGGTAATGCAGTCAAATCCAGCCTCTACTAAGACAGGATTCGCACCACACACGGAAAAATAAAGCGTTGCTTTCATGTCCGACTTAAAGAAACCTAAAATGATGTGCAATGATAAAAGTGTACTGAAGTATATTTTGGTTTCTGATTCTGACACATTAATCATAAACTTAACACAAAGAATAATGAAACTTGTGTTTGACTGATTCTCCCATTTAATATTCCCAGTTAGGGTTATATTATACATTATGGGAAAGCCTGATTAGTCCCTTTTACAATGAGATATAATTTGTAAGGATTGAACTTTTAAAATTGTGGTTAATCCCAGAGAATGACCCAAAATCCCCTGCAATATTCCCCTGCTGGTTTTCACTCTTGTTTCGAGTTGCTTGGTGGATTGGATGATCGCACTGTCCCACAGTAAAAAGGAAAACAAAAACAACATTTGGCCAATTCTCAATAACGTGTGGAAGATCCACACGTAGCTACAACAGCTCGGCACCTCATCATGCTGGTCGTCAGCCTGGTCACATTTTGCTGTGGAATGGGATCCCATTCCTCTGTCGGGGGCTGTTGAAGGTCAACCAGCGTGGCTGTGTTAGTCACTCTAGCACATACTGTACACCGAGTCCAAGATGAACCAACAAGTGCTCAGTTGGGTTGAAGTCTGGACTCACAGCAGGCCATTTCATCCTAAACTCTGAAGCAGGACTGTGGCCCTCGTGGGATCAGACTGAATGGCCCTACTCCAGAGGTACTCTGTGATGATGCTGGCTGTCTGAGTGTCATCCTCCTTGAGGAAGGAATTTGCTCCCAGATTCTGGAGATATAGGATCATCACTGGCTCCAGAGCCTCATTTTGATATGTTGATGGAGGTTGAGATTCTAATCTGTGACTGCAGCACACCTAGGACGCACTTGAATGTCAAAACAAGAGGGAAAGGTGACTAATCATTTCAGACTACTGTATGTTTAACTTAAAGGCAACCTGGTGTTATTCAAGAGGAAAAATAATGGATCAATCACAAATTTCCTTTCTTCCTGTGGTAAGTTTATATATTGTAAGACAATTAGTATAATTGTCCAGATGGAATTACAAAGAAGCTGCTTATTATTTGCACCACAATCTAACATTAATTAATCACATTGTTAATACAGTTACTGTTGCAAAGTGGACATTATCCGTCTGTGGAGGCATCTCAAACAGCTCTGCAGCATGTGAAATTGTGGTTAGTAAGTTAACGCTTCTTATGTCACTGCTAGAAATACAGTAAAACAAGTTCATACTGTCGGACTTCTCTGGCAGAAAAGAAAAAAAGTCTGACTTTCACATGAGGTATTTGTTGACAAGCTGTCCTAATTCTCAACCAGATTATACTAAACAAGATAGATTTAGTCTTTTCTTTTCTTAAATTCTATACAAAGTATTAATCTTTTCCTAATTTAAGGTTTATACATTTCTCACTGCTAGAAAATTCTGTTGTCGTTTGAAGAACATTTGAAGAATATCCTGATTCCAGAAGGAATATGGTACATAAATGATGGATAACTTTTATTTATTTATTTATCAGATTACAATAATGTGTCTAAACTCATATTACAGGCAAGAACAATTAATTTTCTTCTTCCTTCCATGTGTCTTGTCCAGCAAGTGTAGGAGCATGTTACAGTATCATTATACTATCATAAGACAGTGTAGATTTTCAGCTGTCTGTATTGCTACATCCTTCAGTGAATAGCTAACCAGCAATTCTTATTGAAGCTGTCACTGAATCCCACATATTGTGACATTTGACTGTTACACACTCTTCTCCCTTTCAGTCGCTCTTTTTACAGTTAATGTCTGAACACATATATTCATGCTTCAACAATCTTTTGTTGATGCCTACAGGACTGTAAAAGTTCTTCCTTCCTTCAGTTTACACAGTTACGTACTACCCCAACCTACTTTCCAGTTTGGGCTGAATTTTTGCTGAGATAGTTTCAGTTCTTGGCTCTTCTTGACTTTAGTTTTTGGAGCACCGAGCTACAATTCTCTGATATGGAGCAGCGAAATGGTCCTTGTTTTTCTCTGCTTTTTTACAACAAAGTAGATTATCATTATCATCTCTTGATTATCTGTATATGGCTACATATCATGAAGATATGATCGGAAGACTTTGATCAGATTTGAGGGCATTCCTTTGCTTGCTGATGCTGGGAATGTAACCCGTTTGGCCATCATTTGTCATCATGGCAGATGACTCAATAACAGATCAAATTTATGAAAATTCATTTGATTTGTCAGAAATCACCCTCTTGAGGGACTTGCTAGAATCACTTACCTCACCCATGTTCCTGGTAACTCATCATCTCACAGGCAGACACTCATCACCTCACACATAAAGGGCTGCAATGGAACAACATGTTCTATAAAAAAAAAAAAAAACGAGGCAGTCCCTGAGATATAACAGTTGCTAAAAGGTTTTTGCAGCTGTTGCACAATCTTGACATCAGAGAGTATGGACATGTGGGAGTGCATGTTTTGGATCAAGGTATTTCTGTATAACAGGTTTTTTTTTTCTTTCTTTTTTTTACAAGTATTTTTTTCCCTTTCATTCTACACATAGACATGTGTGACATGACAAATCGCCATCTCCTCTGAGCAGATTTATGCAGGTCTAGGTGTGCCCGCGAGGTGATCCTTATCTGAAATGGCAGAGCCAATCTCTCCTGATTCACTCCTAAGTGGTCCCTGTTTATCACTCAAAGTGAGGTGGTTGTCAGCCAAGTCCTTTTCGGAGCAGCATTGACTACTTTCCTATTTTGAGAGAATAATAGTCTGGGGAAAGTACATAGTATAATAAAACTAAAAGAGCTGTGGCCTACCAAAGGACAAGGTGGCAGCCACTTAGCCTACGGTCCTCTTTTGTAATGGACTTCTAATCCAGTAACTTGTGAATCCTGCCCCGTCTGAGTGTCTACAGGAGGTGGGGTTAGATTTTCAGCCATGTTTAATGATACAGCTTGGCATGCATCTCTCCTGTTTATTTTATCGCTGTGTACATACTTCTCAAGGCAGTGCTTTATCTGACTGAGCCCGCTTTGTTTGGGCTTGATATCTCTTACAGCAGCTTGTCTTTGCTTTATGGATTTCTGGCATCTTCTTTAAATAAGTGATCGTGCTTCGCAAAACAGTCACCTTGACTCCTGAATGTTAGTTTTTGTTTGTCATGTTTGTCTTCCAGTATAAACGCTATATTCACATCAGCTATTACCACCTAGAGCAAAAGTATTATTTATTCAAAACCCATTAATGGTATTTAATCCTAATTAATTTTGGAGCTCTGAATGGCTGTGTATTGAGTACATCGTGAAACCAAATTAAGCTTTTCCTAACATCTGGCATCTGCTTTGAATGGGCTTGAACAAACAGCAGTTGAAAAATGAGGGCACTCCCTTATGCAGAATGATAATGTCCGAATTGTCACGGGCAGCTGTTTGCTCTAACAGATTCTGGATGTCATTGTTGAAGCAAGTTTTTAATAATTAGAATCGTGTGGAGAGGGAGCATGCTTTTTGAGGAGCTGCCAGCAGTTTGTAAGTGGGCTCTCTCTTTTTGTTGGAACTTGGACATTGCTTCTGCATGCATCCTTCAGTAATTTGAGAAACAGCTGCCAATGCTGTTGAGGACAAGTAGATATTTAGAAGACTTAAAAGCGTGGGCAAACATGGCACGCACAGCGATATACGTTTGCCAAGAAGGTATCTGTCCCTTTGTGTTAGAAAAAGAATTAAATCAGGAGATGAGTGGAAAAAAATCTCTAGCTTTCATATTATCTCATGAATTGCCAGAACATGTCACAATACATAAACCCTGATTCATTTCGAGGAGTCCGGCATCCTATAATTTCATGTGTTTTGATCATTTAATGCATTGCATCTGAAGAAATACAGACAGCACACAGGTTTTTTTCTCTTGCATTTATTTGGGAGCTGTTTGTTTCTTTGCCTACCCTTCTCACCTCCCTTCTTCTCCTTATTTCTCATTTGTCATTTTCTTACTAGTGCTCACACAAACACTCACAAAGAGAGATTCGTAGCCTCAGGATCTTGATGAATGGAGTAAATAGAAGATTTAGCTGGCTGTTTCAACATCAGGGCATTGGAAACCACTCACTTGTGTTTTCAGGGTGCTAATTGTGTGGATTTAGGTTAGTCAACCTTCACTGATGGTTTCAAAATGAAGTTTTTTTTGCGGAGCACTTGGGTTTTGGCAAATTTACCTCCATTAGAGTCAGACTTTATTTTACTCTACTTCTCCTCTAGAACCAGTCTCGTGCAGTCTTATCAAAGAGCAAAATGTGTTTTATCCATGTTTTGTAGTGGCTAAAGAAAAGGGATAAGTGAGAGCAGAGATATCACCTCCTCCTGAGCTCAAAGGAGCATGTGTTAATGATGTTTTTAATTCAGGACTTGCATATTACTTTCGTTGCCATAGCGATGAAGAAAATTAAGATAGTCATTTGTGCACCAGTTGTATTTGCTCTTGAAAAAAACTGAGAGGAAAAAAAAAACAATCTTATCAGTTTGAATAATGGGACGAATAAAATTCCTTGTTATAACCAAAGCTGAGGGCGTAATTATATTTTATGTGTTTTATGCCTCTATACAGTGCAATGCAGTATGATGTTATTCAGGGAATCATGTGAAGACATAAATTCAAGCTGCAGTCGGCAATACAGCGACTGTGCTTTGCTTTACCGGTGTTACCTCAAAGCCGAGTCAGATCTCTTTAACACCTCCGTTTTTTTTTCTTCCTATGTCTAATAAGAAAGTGAAAAATAAAACTGCCGGTGTTTTGGCCTCACTATATGAATGACTGCAACGATGCTGCTGGCTCTCGGAGCTGCTAACATGTTAGCAGACATTGCCACATACAGAAGGTGTTTTCATTCCAAGCGCCAAAGAAAGGGCAAAACATGAACTTGTGTAAACCTCCAGAGAAATCAAAGAGGCCCGCACCGTTCTGAGGAAAATGCCCACATACCTGTGATCCCTCAGACTCTGCAAATCAAAGTCTCAGTCTGCTCGTGCATTTCCACTTCTATTCTGTCTAAATTGGGTGAGACAAGAAACTAGGACATAGTTCAACCTGTTAATACACATCCCACCTATTTTCAGGAGGTGTATCCAAGAGGTCTCAATTATAAGTGTGGCAGTTACTTTATAATGTGGAAAGTAATTCATGAGGCTCAACAGGCCAGAAACAGTTTTGGGTTATGAGGTCAGAGTCTCAATTAGTCCTTCTAATGACAAGATGCAATTTGGACATATTTTCCCATTAAAAGCAGGTAAAGAGGATGGATGGTCTGCATGCAGCACTTGATTCATTTAGGCAAGTGCTTCCCTTGTAAATTCCATCTCACTGTGTTTATTTCGCTCACGAATGAGCATCGCTGTCACCACTTATGATAATGTTGACAGTCTTTGTTTTGTCAGAGGCGGTGTCCCTGAAATTTTCCTCCACAGAGAGAGCAGCCATGAAGGATGATCTCTTCGCTACCAGGCAGCTCATATCATGAAACAGCACACTTTTTCAGACGGAGATGCTTGTTTGTTTTTTTTTAGCAGTAAATAAAAGAGTGGTTTTTGAAGGGATACACAAGAGAGGCAACATAGCAGAAACTGGGGTCAAAGGTTATGCTTTGAATTGATGTCTACATTGGTTTGGTTACTCACTAAAGCTTTATATGATTGGTCTAGTTACACAAAGGCAGAAAAAAGAAAAACCCTGTATTTCTTATTAGCTTTTGGAGTTAAATTGTGCTGATAGTTTTTGGTTTCATGTGCCAATGTTTTGAGATAAGACACCTCTTTCTTTCCTCACCTCAGTGCGGTGGAGGTGAAACGAAGTTTGAGTGTGTTGCTAAAAGCTTTTATACAATACATTTGAACCTTTGTAAAAAAATTGCAACAATGTTTCTTGCCAGAGGAGATATCTCTTGTTTTTTTTTCACAGTGAAATTTTCATTTTAACTCTAATAATAATGAAGAAAAAGTGCCAGCTGTGCTCTGTTGTATAGAGTATCCTAAATAACATTTCTGGGATTGAAAGCAAAATATCTGGCGATGTGTTAAAGTTTCTTTTATTTCTTTCATACCTCCAATGTGCTAATCACCTGGTTGGAGGCTGAAATCTCAAGGCTGTCTCTCTAATACCGTAGACTGTTATATTTTATATGTATCTATTTTAAAAAAGAGGGAAAAAAAGGCAGATCAAGCATGTAAACGTGACATAAATTCACCATGGAAATAAAGTCACCATGTAAGATATGATCTGAGAGAAAGGCCAGATGACAGAGTCGGTGCATCTTTGAAATGAGGGTGAGGTTTGGGTGATGCATAAAGGAGGAGTTTTTGGCACAAGATTATCTATTTTTAAGGTGCTTGGAAAGAAAAAATAAGTAACCCCAGAATTTTATTGTTTTCCCAACGTGTTACAGCATGTATCCTTCAACAGGGTCATTGTAGAAAAAAATTCAAACACCAACATTTAAATAAGTTAAATAGCTATTTATTTTCTTTGTTTATTCTTCATCTGACGCAGGAAGTCCTGAGATGGTTCATGGATGTCCTCACTTAGCAGCAGTGAATAGCTAAACACAATAAAATGGCAAAAGAAAACTGTCAAAATCTGTATTTAACCTCACAGCTGCAAAAAACTTTAAAATATATTTCTTCCTTTTGTGATCACCCATTTATGCGGCTATTTCTCTTTTTCTTGTGTTATGATTTAGAATCCGGTCATATGAAAACAGAATATAAGTCATAAGACTTTTTTTGTCTGTTTGTATGTTCCAGACCCAGCGCCGTGTGACCTTCCATCTTCCAGACGGTTCCCAGGAGAGTTGCAGTGACAGCGGGCTGGGAGACCAGGAGCCCAGCAGCACAGCCAGTGCCACCCAGCCTCTTCCCCTCAGCTTCCCCCAAGAGGAGTACTATGAGCAGACGTCACCTAACAGCCGCACCGAAGGAGATGGAAACTCAGACCCAGAATCCAGTGAGTACTGAGTTTTCTTCACATAGCCAGAAATCATAGGAATTTGTGACCATCTGTGTTTTTAGAAAATTACTTGAGATTAGAGATGTGATTGTAGCTAAAAGAACCAACACTAAAGAACCATGAAGTGCCATTTTTTGTTAAAATAATTATGAGCAGTCGAGCTACATGCAACATTCTGTTTGTCATGCATGCTTTTATTTGTGGGATGATTCATGAGACTGACTGAAAGATTACTCAGTTGTAGAAGAAGGCTACCAGTTGGAGAGGGTTGCACTGGCGAGGCAGGGGGAAAAAACATGTTCCATTTGCTGTGTTTCTTAGTTTTTGCTGATAAGATCAAACCAAAACCATAGAAAACAATTAAGATACAAAAATGAATAAGTTTAATTTGCGCATGGTGCATTTGTGACACAAAAAAAGGAATCTTTGGGGCTGATTTTTGTATATGTGCTGTGTTTTATAATGGAGGAAGAATTGTACCCCTGAGGTTGGAACTCTGTTGCTGAGAGTTTTTCTTAAATGATTCACAAGACAGCTGTCACTGCATGGCTTACTGCCCAGTGATGTTCTCCATAAAAAGCGTCATTGAGCGCAGGGGTGCACAACGTCTTCCTCATGCATATACAATATTCTTTTTTTTTTTTTTTTTTAATCGTACCTTAAAAAACTTGCTGAGGGGTAAAAAATAAAAGACTCTGTACAGTGGGCTCAGGGATTTTCCACTAATGTGCATCCAAAACCGTTTCATCAGTAGTGCAGATGCTGCTGAAATTATTTTTCTCCACTTCAACATGTGCAAGGCTTTTCTGAGTCCGTCCGCCCCTGCCCGGATATTCTAGTCCTGGTGAATCAGATTTAGTTTTCTGCTGGTAACTCTGCATCACACACAGAAGACAGGATGGAGGCTCAGATCGGTGCGGGCCTTTACTCCCTCTGTGGCCTCTCCGTGTCATTGCCAGGATTGCTTTCAGCATTACTCTGAGTTACCTGTCAAAAAATATTGTTTTGTTCTCTGCAGTAGAGAATATACACAGGGAAGGGGAAAATAGATTACTCTGCATATGCCCACATGCAGTACAGCCTCTGTGCCATTGCTGTAAGTGAGACAGCAGCCATCGGTGTCGCCCCAGCAGCCGGGTTGACAGCTCCGGGGCCCGGGCGTCTCAGTGACAGCGATTATGAATTCTTTTGTTTGATATTAAACAAAATGCAGTATTCTGGTGATATGATTCTGTTCATTTCTCATGTTGGAAGTTACACCAAGAACATATATGCTGACCTCATACATGTATAGTTTTTACAAATAGTATCCAAAAAAGATTCACATCTGCAGACATGTGTATACACACAAATGAAAGGATACGTCTGAAAATCAAAACACTCCTTCCCCATCTGTTTTCTTTAATGGATTCACTATGGTGACAGCAATGATTCATGTATGTGATTCATTCATACACAGAGGCAATTGCTTATCATGTCATTAATATTCAGCGACATAAACATCTAATACTTCATAAACCAACTCAAATACTGCACTTATTATCCACTTTCCCCTTGGGGTAATATTTGTTGAAGCACATTCGTTTTAGATAGGCAACCATGTTAATATAATAAATGCATGTGTACTTTTGCAAATTGCTGCATGGAAAAATCACAACAGACTGAACATAGTGTTTGAGTTTAATATCAGCTACTGGATATCAGAAATGCTATTTTTCAGTTTTTCGGCATAAAGCTCCTTTTTATCTTCTGTTGTCACCTTATGGAGCAAATTTGCATTAAAGACATCATAGTTTATGATAGATAAATTGTGAATCTCGTTAAACCACACATGATGCGATCATATTCAAGGCTTGTGTTAAATCATGAGGAGATTTGATTCACATGCATACTCATATACGATCTAATCCATTAAACCAATAGAGCATCTTTTAAATTATTAATTTGTTACCTTTACAAGGAAAGAGATTGTAACATAAAATTGTTTATAGACTATGAAGAGCTGCTAATACAAGCTAAACAGTTCTTTGATTTGCTCCCAGATGCTGCTAAATAACAGGTTGGCACAGACATCTATGCATCATTTCAAGACAAAGTCGTCTGACTCACTGAGCTCCATTTTCCTTCTGCAGAAGTTAAGTCAGATAAACTCTGACTCTGTTCTCCTCAGTTCAAAAACAGAGACAGCTCCTGAGCGCGTTGACGGTCTCAGAGATGAGTGTGTTGGTGACAGGGGGGGGGCCTAAGATGGATTAGATATGGTTTTATCAATGAGCACCAGGCTGGCATGGCGGCTGCAATCTCTTATCACGTCGTCTCAATTTGTAAGGCAGGAGGAACAAGGAAAAGTGGAAAGAAGGTAGAGGAGATGGAGGGATTCCAAGTGAGACAGAGAAATAGAGCAGAGATATTACAAGAGCCGAGGATCGGTGGAAAGTACGAATTTCAGGAGTCAAAGCGGTATTGTTTAGTGTAGGGGCTTTAGCAGGAACTTGAATGTCAACTTGCACTGAATAATTGTCTGAGCCAAAGGCAAGCCATGTGGCCTTCTTATGACAATGAATTTCTCAACTCCCCTTTAAACCTGCATCTTTATTAGACCACCCTCTCTTGAAATAAAGTTCATATGACATTTTATGTTTCTATTATTTATGAGTTAGGCGGCTGTTCATTTTATGGGCTCTTGCTCCCCCCCCCCCCTGCAGGCTTACTTCACCCGGCCATCAGTCTTACGCTGTCGCCTCTATTGTCACATTTTGTTCTAAAGGTTTTGATACTTCCTTCTCTGTCATGACAAATACTTAATATAATTTGCCTGTGCATTTATATGTCCAGCCTCCTTACATCCTTCAGCTGGCTTTTGCAGAATTACACATCCAGAGCTATTAAGGGAAGCAAATATTACCTGTCCTTTTTGGCTAAATTGCAGCATGACATCAAAACATGACAAAATAAGAAATGTAAAATTCTTTGATATGCCTCTCCCCCTTCAAATACCATACAATATTGTTGCAGCTGACATTGTTTCTTATAGTTACTGAGTGCTGTGGGGATTTCTTTTTTCCAGCACCGTTTTAGTGGGGTTCATAATCTGTGTATCCGCTTTGACACACTTTTCCCAGAAAAACTAATAGCACAGTGCTATGATGACAGAAAATAATGCTTAACCTACTATGGCTAAGACGGTGTGTCCTCTGGATTTGTTGGTGTTTCTTTTTTGTTAAATGCTGGCATGGCTCGGGGGGATGTGCCTGGACTTGTCATCAATTAAGCTCAATTGAGATTAGTGATTTATTTTACTCGTCTGAAAAAACAAAAAAAATCTGCACAACCTACACTGGTTGCACATCTTATACCATTTGACAGTGTCCTAAAGCTGACCTGAAAGGGTTTTAAAGAATGATGTGAATCATCATGTCGCAAACAATGATCAGTTCTAAGCTCCCAGACAAAGTGCAGCAAAGTGGGAGCAAATCCCCAAGTCTAAATCCCACACATTTTTCAAACAATACACAATTTTGTCCTCTGAGCAATTTGTAATATCCTTATTTCTTTCTCCTGTTGTCGGAGTTGAGGGATTTAGGAGCTTGTGCTTTTTGCCCACTCACAAGCAGCTCACTAAAAGCAATTCCAACGCAGTGCATTAGTCTCTCGAAGAAACATGAAAAACCTGTACAGCACAGGGCCGTAACTTAATCTGTGGCATATGGCTTTCAAATGACCAGCTTACACCTTGTCTGTCTAAGATCTAATCTGATATTAAAATAAGCCAATCCCTTTTAAATACTGCAAGTGTAATAAGATTAAAGTTTTAAATGTACAGCATGATTTAGGGTGAATCTTGAGACAATTTTACAAAGGGGAATCGGTTCATACAACGGCAGATTCAAAACAGTATTGTTATATTTTGCATTATGTTACATTTCAGTTCGGGACACTTTATGTATTTTAATGCATATAAAATAACTGCAGATGCCAGGAGACATGTAATCTGATTAAAGGCTTGCTTGGGTTCATGCTTTCTGTGGGTGGAATTTTGAACTCTTTGATATTCTGTGCATTCAAAATTTTCATAAAGGCTCTCTGACTGAGTTTCCAGTTGGCTGA
Organism: Craterocephalus stercusmuscarum; assembly: GCA_037177115.1. Classification (NCBI taxonomy): domain Eukaryota; kingdom Metazoa; phylum Chordata; class Actinopteri; order Atheriniformes; family Atherinidae; genus Craterocephalus; species Craterocephalus stercusmuscarum. Next base: position 18,190,797 of record JBBDHI010000007.1, read on the forward strand.
TTTACCGCTGCCCTTTTACTTGTCTTTGTAAAAAGACACTTGACCTGATCTAGTGTGCCAAACATATTGGTACCACTTGCATTTTTAATTCTTCTCTAACCTCAAACTTTACCCAATGTGTCTGGGAGTCAATTCAAAGCTTACAATGAGATTGGAATTCAAACTGTCTAGACACAACCTCCCAATCCATAAAAGGGTCTTAAGTAGAAGGAAAAAAGCGGTTGGTGGTTGTGATTATAATACGATACATCTATTAAAAAGAAAGGGGAAAAAAGAACTCTGCATTTTATCATTTGTTCCATTAACTTAGTACATCATTATGAGACAGCAACAATGTTACAGTGTTGGGTACAGTTAGCTGCATTAATTATTCATATGAGTCCAATCTCAGTTTCACTTTGAGGGTTCTCATATGCAATTAGATGTAATGAATGTGCTTCTTAATTACATTCATTTGTGCAAATTTCCATTCCCCATTGAATTTTTCTATGGAAACATTGTGACACTGACCAATGGCATATCATTTGCTATGTGACTAAATCCATTCAGCATAGAACAATTAGCTGTAATTAGTGTTACAATGTCATCAGCGACCAGGGGGAAAGACTAAGCTGACATGCAACGAAGAAGAGGACCCTTGTTACGAGAGTCAGAAGTCCAATAATGCAGCAAGAGGCAGATAATTGGCTGACCACAGGTTAGAAATATGATGAACTGTTGTAGGACTGCTAAGATTTTTTTCCCCCCCAACTTTTATTCATGAAAGGTTGGCTGAGCAGGCATTCTCTTTAATAGCCAAGCCACACTTAGTAACCGCCTGTGCAACCTTGTACTTTTGCCAGCACATCTCATCATATACCGCTGACAAATGAGCAGCTTCACTGGAGTAATTAAGAATGAAGTGCCTTGCTTAAGGGTAGATTGCTGGTGGTTGAAATATGGGAGAAAGTATTTCTCATTCATTTCGCATCATGACCTTACATATAGTCATGTTATCAGAGTTATTCTGGCAGTGGTGTGTATATTTAATTCATGCTGCACATAAAATGGTAATGCAGTCTATTCTTTTTCTTGAAGTTATTTCACAATCTACAAGCTAACTTCCTTAGATGTTTTTTTTTTTCTTCCCATTTTTCACATCATTTGCACCAGTGTGCTACCCGCCATATATTCTCCCTCATATAAATAAATAAAAGCCTTTGTGCCTTCTGGCTCCCAAAACTTTTTGCAGCTGTCCCAGTGGGCTTACGGCTAAGCTAAATGAAGCAACAGTGAATATTAACCTATTTAGATTGGACCTTTCCTTTCAAAATGATTTCAGGTTGTGTTTTTTTCCCTTTTCTCTCTTTTTGACCGCCGAGGGTATAGCACTGAGTAAGAAAGGATTTAAATGGACTCATCTGTATCCTTCTCAACCAACTGGGATTTGGTGGAAGTGCTCAGTTCTCAGAGGTGAGGTGGAGGGGAACCCTTGTTTTATCTGGTTCAAATGCCACACTAGTTGTCTTGGAGAGAGATGAGCTATTGATCTGGTGGAGTCAACTCAGCCTGCAGAAATCTCTCTCCACCCTCCTTCAAACAACTGAAAAGTGTCACATTAGAAACCTCCTTTTCCACAGTATTAATGCCTCGTCTTTGTTGCCTTGCCAAAGACTTCTGTGAAGTTGAGACAGGTTTTCTAGTGCAATCATCCAGATCTCACCAGGACAAGACAGAAAGAGACGTTAAAAGGTTGCAAGACATTCAGAGTGTGGCTAGAATCACTTCTATATAAAAGTATCCAATGCAGATAGGAAGTTTAGCTAAGAAATATACATTTATTAGAATAGGGATTAAGTTTATTCTGACAATATAAAACCAACAGCAGCTTTGGAGGTCATACATTTAGGGATATGGAGCAAAGAAGAATATTAAATGGTGCGTATGTGCTTGTAAAAGCTTGTCCAGAAAGATGTTAATTTTAATAAAGTTCACAAAGATTTTTGGGGATTTTTCTTGGAGAAGAACAGGAAGTTTGTAGTGCAAACCTTGTTCAAATTCAATGAGTAGCTCTGTGACTTAAGCAGGCTTTTTCGGAGACCTGCACAATTAAAATACTCATTCTAAAGTTGTTAACATGTTCAGTTAGTCTTGTGTCGGGCTTGGGAAGGGATCAATAGCTGCCAAGTTTGATTGTATCTCTGAACAATGTATTCTGAGCTCGGCAGGACTGGAGAGAGACTTCAAACAAGGATAGAGGCTCAAAGGCCCCAGCCAACAATTCACTTTGTTCCATTCACTGACTCTGTGATTCCTAAACTGGAATAGCTCGGACTGCATATTAAACCTATGAAATGTCAGGTTTTACAGAGGTGAGGAGTTTGAGTCCTTGATTCAGTTTAGCTGATTCGATCTCGGTTACATCAAAGCTTTAGCCATTAAGAATAACAGCAATGCAACTACAACAAAAAAGGGCTAGTTCTTCCTCAGATGTCATGTTTGGCGTATTATGCTAAAAGCTATTTTGTGAATATTCTTTTTTTCTTATTTGTTTTAACCGAGATGGAACCAAGCAGCCAGAAAACAATACTTTGGGGCTGTTGTTTGAGCGTTCCAACTACTACAGTAAGTTACCTGAACTTTCAGACTCTGAGGATTTCTCACCACACGCCCTGACTGAGCTCCAAACATTTCACGAAACCTGTCCTTGTGATACAATGATCTGAGGTTTCAGTACACCTGGTCTGAAGAGCAGAAACTTTCACTCTCTCAGAAGCAGGAAGAAAACATGGAAAGCCATAAAATATACATGCTCCAATGTTTTATTGAGAGACTTTGTTATAGATAGCCTCCACAAACACCTCAGCTGTTTTCAAGTTCCAGAGCTTGTGTTTGTGCATCAACATATCTAGTTGCAATTTAACTTTTTCTGTCACAAGCCCAGCCTGCCACAAACACATCATCCATGTTTACAGTGTACAGCCTGTGTTAAGGATTATGTTACATCTCCAGCTGTTGGCATACACTTTAGTGACATATCTGTATCTCTGAAATGTATTTTTCTTGACATTCAGACAGAAAGAAATGAACGCATGCCATGCATGAATACATAATATCCTTCTTTGAGAATTTATGTTTGTGTGTAAATTCTGCCTTTATATTAGAGGTCAGCTTGTGTCGTATTTCATTAAAGCCATTATGCGCTGGCTCGGAGGTGTTGTATTTCAATATAATCAGTGGAATGGTTTATTGTTAACAACTGCATTAGTGAGGCTGAAACGGGGTTAGAGGAAGTGCAGCTTTCTCTCCTCTTTTCTCCTCCTCCCTCTCTCCCTCTTTCTCTTCTTCCTTCCTTTAAGATATCATGCAATAGATACATTAGAATGCATGGTCTCATCCCTTTCTCATTTTTCACATACACTTGGTTTCAAGGATAAGGATGGCCTCTGCTCAGAAGGACTTATTGACCAAAATAACTGTGCATCAATATGTCTCCTGAAGGCTGAGCGGACCACAGCATCTCAGGGGTTGTATTTTCACCTCTTCTCTCAGCCTTTAATGTTATTGACCTGGGTTGTCCTGATAATGCGGCAGCACAGCATGGCAGGCTAGAAACATATGGCAAATCCATCTTTAAGGATTATTGTCCTAATAAAAAAAAAGAAATCTAAATTATAAATGTATCAGAGCAAACTCATTATTGCAGGTATGTAGACACATTTAATTTCCTTGGAGAACAATATGCTGCAGCCAATATAATATATGTCACTGCTTTTTCTGCCTTATTTTCCTACAAGAAAACAGGGTGACATAAACTGCAGTCTTAATTAGATTCACTTCATACTGATAGCAGCCGTATTACAGCAGTGACATCAATGATATGATGACAGACGGCTATAACTATGATGCCATCTGTCTAAATTTCACTCATTAACATATTTTAACTAAAATGTGCCATTCACAAAGATTTTTTTTCCACCAAAATTATTCTTGTCACAAGCACAGACATAAAATTGCAATAAATAAATAAAAGATTTGTGAATACAAATTTAAATGCAGACACGCACGCTCAAACTGCACTCCTGAAGAAGTTTTTTTCAGCGGCTGAAATATGATAAAGCATGCAAGTTACAGTTTGCTTTTAATCTGCATCCTGAGCCACCGCTGCCATCTAATCCAGGCACTGAATGCACAAACATGAATGGGATTACTCCCCACTGTGCTGCATGGGACCCTATCCTTGCCAGATCAATGTATACAATGACTGCTTGATAAATTGGTATTCGTAGGGTAAATAGATCACGTCAGAGACCACTCACAGTTTGGTAATGCTGACAAATGGAGTGTGTCTGGTGAGAAAAAGGAGGAGATGAGATGGGGAGAAATAAAAGGAGGGAGATTTTCAGTTGGGACGCACTGAAGGGGTAGATCTTCAGGTACAGTGGGCCCTTCAAGACATTTGACTTATCAGAAATGACAGGGGGCTTTCAAGGGGCTTGACATTGAAAACACGAACCTGTTTGTTGTCCGCCCCCCTTGACGAGAAAGCCGAGGCATTCACCACGTTCACTGTGGTCTGCGGTTTGTGCTGCACTTATGCCCACGCTCTTTGTGAGGCATCTGCGGGGACCTCAAGGCAATGTAGCAGTCGTGAGGTCGGTCAGCTGTCTGCTACTCCATGCATGCAAAAGCAGACCTGCTCAAAATCCTTGCCAGAAGCTCCAGCAGAAAAAAAAGACAAGCCACGTCCCTTTGTCCCCATTTCCCCTGAGAAACCTGCTTGATTGCATTGATTTGTCCTGATTCCATTCAGCCAGGGGTCCCACTGGATTTCATGTGTCAAACATCTGTCATACCGAGGCGCGCTCACACTGACTGATTCAGAACATTTGTAAGAGCTACATTTCCAAAGATCTGACTGTGAAAAGCAGCAGGAACAACGAAACAAAATATCGTGTTTTCAGGTTAGTAGAAAAATTGTTATTTCTGGAAAATTCTTGCATTGTTCATGCCAACATAACCTAATATAATACAACATTCTTGTTTGGCATTTTCCTTACATACACACTTCAGCTCTTCTCATATTTGTATCCTTTTTTTCTGTGACAGAAGCAGCTGATGCCTTTACTGACATAAATCTGGGCTCATTGGCTGTATCCCTTCGTGTGCATCTTAGATCGAATGGTAAGAGAGGGAGAAAAAAGGAGCAAAGGACTAAAAGAAAGACAGTGTTTGACACAGCATGATTTCATAGTGTTTTCAGAAAATAGACTGAAACATCTCCCGAAGCCAGTTTCAGGCACTGACGGCAGCAATGTCTTTGTTATGATAAAATCAGGGCCCTCTGCGAGTGCACCCTTGATTCTGCGGTTGGCTTAACTCGGCAGGTCACCAAGGGGAGGCAGATGTTGTCTCGAGGCATGTCCCACTACTTCCATGAGGATTCTGGCTGGTGTTATTGAGCTTACAGGTGCAGAGGGGATGGCGGACAGGGGGTCGGAGGCACACTTAGCCATAGCTCAGCTGCCACGGGCCAGCCCTGGGATGTTGGAATGAGCAGATATGCTCATTTTGATCCACTGAGGTATAATAATTGATGATCAACCCTGCTGTCACATCTGGGACTCACTGGTCCATGCCATAATACACCCTTGCTGCAACACATGGTGGTGAGGACAGAGGTGCCATGGGGGTCGCACTGACTTCTATTTCATGTGCTATAAAAGATGATTGAGGGAACACAAGTCCATATAAGAAATCATAGAAAGCCTTTTCTAATACCTGTTTTCTTCACACACATGTTGATTGAACAGCTGATTTCATCCCTGAACTAACTCAATAAATTTGATCACCCGAGCGCTCTTTTAAAATAATGTTGCCTTGAAGCCCCTCATTGTTATCGCCAGTCTATATAATGGTGAGAAAGAGGACACACAATAAATGTGCAAGATGAAGGACAGTAAAGATGAAGAGTGAAAGTAAAAGTCAGCTACTAAAAATGCCCAAAAGTGTCAATTTAGAGTAATTTCAGCCTTGCAGTAAACCAAAATGCTGTGCTGTATTTCAAAGTATATTGCAAAATAGATATTCTAGACCACACACGTGCAGCATTTATGCTCTCTTAAAAGGCACATCAAATGTACTGTAAATGTTGTTTTTAATGAATCTGCAGAGGATAAAAGGAAAAGGGTTGCAAGTTACGCTACAGTAAAATCCCCTCCCTCATAAAAGCCTGATACTTCATAATACTTTTTGCTTAAAACCTGACCTATCCTGTACTCTCCCACGCCCCGCCATTTCTCTATATTTGCTCCTGTTATCAAAAAGTAAATGCATATTGTTTTGCTTTTAGTTTACTTGAATAATTGCTAATACACTGGAAGAGTCTGTAAGGTACAAAGATCTCACACATCAGATGAGAAAGAGAAGCGGAGGCACACATGTACAAATAGCCGAACAAACCTCCCTTGTTTCAGAGCTACAGAAGGGTTGAACACAAATTACCGTGACTGAAAACCTGAAGATCTTTGAAAGGCTCCCCAGCAGACGAGTCCTGGAGAAGAAAGAAACAAAAACATCAGCCCGAGACAGACAGGAAAAAAGACAAAAAAAAAAGAACACAAATTGAAACAAAAACTCCTCAAGTTTAGCATAAAATCAGTTTGTTCGTTTTTTTTCCAGGATCCACGCTGAAGCCTGGAAAAGTTGCCGATTCAGTTTAAACTCCATTATCCAGGACGAGCTAGACCAAATTTTCAACCTAACTGAGCTGCTTTGTCTGTTTAGAAAAGAAGAAAAAAAACTAATAAAGGAATGCTTATCTTTGTTTGTTGTCATTGTTTGTCACCAAAGATCCAATCTCATTTTAATCACAGTATTCAGCCTCATTGATTTCAGTTTACCACAGATTGTAGTGAATGAAATATTGCTCTTTTTTCTCCATCAGTGGCAATTACCCAACAATGAGACCTCGATGTCACAGTGTATTGGAAAGGATAGTGTTTGTGAAATACAGGGTTTAGGCCATTTGTGTCCCACTGCCGGAATTTAAATATACCAGGTACTTTTATTTTCACGTGTGCAGCAGACACATACCTGCATCTTCTCAGGTGGGCACTCATTTACTTAAATATCTTTATACTCCCACATGTCCACTGCTCATGCTGCTGACAAATGCAGACAATATACTGTTCCGTTTAACTTTTAAAGGGAACATATCATGCAAAATCCACTTTTTTAAGCCCTTAAATACCTGTTTTTGTCTTTTTCGAGCATTCCG
>JBBDHI010000007.1:18301287-18317095 GCA_037177115.1 Craterocephalus stercusmuscarum
GGTTTTATAGCTCTAAATCATAAAGTATGGGAAAAGAAGATAAGAAAAGTGGTTGTTGGAAACAAATAGTGAGAAAGGATCTCTCTTGGTTTAAAATTTATATTTTACAGAAACAATGACAATAAAAAAAAAGCATACATAAACATTGTTGTGGCCTTAAATATTAGGATAGCTTATTTATTTAACTTTAGATCAATCAGCTCTGGAGACTCAGGAAGTATAATAACCATCTGCCCATCAACATTTTTACCTGCTTATTTCCATTCAGAAACAATATAGAAATTTGCTCTAACGCACAAACTTCCTGAACAGGTCTCTAGTAAATAGTAATTATAATAAAGTATACAACAAACAGATTTTTATATAAAGCTATACAAAGTGATTTTTCTTGGAAACCAGAGTCTTTTTCTTTGCTGCCTTGTCAGGTCCAGCACAATCCTTTTTCTGTGTTTCCTTTAAGTGGGCTCATGAACTTTAATCTTTGCCAATGTGAGCATCCTTAGCCACACCTAGGGAGAGTAAAAGTGACTTTAAATTTGGTTTGTTTCCTTTGCAAGCCTCAAGAATACCAACAGCTCTTTCCAAAGTTCCTCAAAAATGTCACTGTTCTCCCTATGACACATACTCCTGCATCATATGTGGCAGAGATAATGTAAATACTTTGACAGATCCCTGGCTTTTCTATTTAGATATACCAAGGCATCACTTCACACCTGATTTTGAACCTTTTGATTTTTTGCTTTAGATTTTAAATTTAAAGTTAGAATAGAAAATTAGATAACGTGCAAGGCTTGAACCATTGTATCTAATATAAGGCAATTTAATTTAATTTAAAATTATGTACTGTATTAGTCTTTATGTCAATTTGAATTCTGCTCTTACCATTTGGATTTTTAGGGCCGCTTTTGCAGTACAGAACAAAGCTGCTCAGACTTGCATCAAGCAATACATTCAATAGCATGTTGTACATCAAAGCATTTTGCTACCATGGAAGGCCTAGACATTGCTTAGAGCACATGTCTGATGCCTTTAATCCATTTGAACAAAAAATGACACCGCAACACTGACACTAAGACAGATACTATGAAAGATGCGAATACAGTTTTCCACAAAATTATTACAGTATTAAGCTTTGTATTTTAAGATGTGGCAAAACTTTCCTTTTTGTTCCTTTGCTTCTTTATAAATCTTGTGCAAAAGAAAAATCAAAACAAGGAGTGATCTTGATCACCAGCAAGTTTTTAAATTCAAACAGGGAATATGAATTTCTGTACTCTCTAAAGGGGATTGAGATGAGCTGTCAGAGTCTCTGATGCTATAAACCTACAACAGAATGATTACCTGACGCAGTGGCTGCCTTTTCATGAAAGCAATTACACAAAGCCTCAAAAATGTTTCTGACTAGACGGAACAGCAATATGCGAGTAACTCAAAGGAGACGCATCAACATGTGTCAGAGTCAGAATGTGTTACTTTTTAGCAGCTGTACATTCAACCAAAAGCACTCATAGATTGAAGTGTGCTGTGTGTCACTGCCAATTTTGAAATGAATACCCTCTCTAAGCGTCCGATACCAACATTAACAGGCAATTGGCTGGAGTAAATGGGGAAGTGGATAAACATTATCTATCACTTTATACAAACATAAACAGTCTGTTCACATTACTGTGCCAATATTCAATGAGATTGCTACTTGTCTCATTGTAATAGCTTTAAATATTAAGAATAGGTATTACGGGTAAAACTATTGTTTCATAATTAAAACCAAAAATCTAGATTTTAATTTGACTCTGAGTAGCACTTCCTTTTCAAGTGGTCAGTGTCAGGTAAACAAATGGAAATTAAGGGATGAATAGTCAGGTTCATTTTTTGCTGCTTACAATATCTTTGAAATATAAAATGTGCTCTCCTGGGTTTGATTAGCTGTCCTGTGTGCATACAAATGTGATGAGGTGGCAGGTGTCCATACTTGATTGCACAGGGTATTTTCTTTGACATTGTGTTACTTTTGATGAAAAGATTCTTGAAGAATAAAGTTAAATTTTTCGACATGTTCATATAACACTACTGAGGCTTTTGCTCTGACCCTTTTTCAGCATGTAGGATTCAGATCATCAGTTAGTACCAAGAAAAACAAAGTAGATGATGGTAATTCTGACAAACTGCTGAAATGTCAGACCTCATCCCAGGGGTTCTTTAATGAATTAGGACATAATACGGTAAAAGTCAAAGCATTCCTCAGCTCTATGTGCTGTGTGCAGAATGAGGGCTAGCGGAGACACAGTCTTGCAGGCACAGGCAAGCACTACTGCTGCAGGATTGTAGACCCAGCTATTGCTGCTGATAGTGGGAGGGTATCTAAATGTCCCATAGAGGACCCATTCCCAACGGACAGATAGCAATTGTCAAGCAAGTTCAAGGTATAATCTCTGCTGGCCTGTGAAGGGGACTAATGAGTGAGGGGAAGAAGAGGGAGGAAGATGATTATACTTTACATACTAACCTTGGCAACTGGCTCTGTCCTTTAATGACGGCATAATTCAGCGTTCACCTTGGGAGTCTGCCACGGGTTTTGGTTTATGAGGTCACCCAGGTAACCTCAATCATTCAAGTGCATGCTCTGTCTTTGCTTCAGTGACTTCCCCCAACACACTCTCAAACACAAGCACAAGCGGGCACACACACCGCTCATGGTTTACAGATAGGCCGCTCGCCACCACCAGCAGCGAAACAGGTCAGATTACAATCTGACTTTTCTGTCCCTCCCTGCCAGAGATCCTTGAGCTATGCTGGCTTGTGGTTACGAGTGGATTAGAAGATATGTATATACTGTAACTCAGGATAAATTTCCCAACTTGAGCGAAAACCCAAATCTGTTCCTTTGATAGTTGGATTTTAAACCCCATGCAACAAAACTTTATGATGAACTCATTGAGTTTGACAGGTTGATCATGTCATCCAGTGACAATGTGACATGCTTCCTTAAGTCAAATCTACTGGCTGTTTTTGATGTTCAAAGAAAGATTGTAAATGTAGAATTTGAAGAGTGCTTCTTTGAAGGAGAAGTCTTAATAAGTGGATTTATGGTCACCCTCTCTCAGGCTATCGTCTTACATATGGAAAGTCTTCAAATACGGTGGATGTGAATAGAAACCAAGCAGACATAATTCCTTTGATCAATAGAAAAGTTCTAACTGAGCCACAGCATAATACAGCAGTATATCTCAAGATTAAAAAGCTGCTAATGCTTGTAGTCTGAAAATATGTATTGTCATTTGTTTGTTCCAAACAGTGCAGTACGTTACTGCAGTTTTACTTACCTTTACAGCTGCAGTATTCCTGCTGTTAAATCTCCAGCCCTCACAATTATTAATTAATACCAGATCTTATTACATATTGATCAAAAACAGACTGTGCCACGTCCGAGAACATTGTCTAATTAGATTATGTATATTTCATATGACTCTTTTGCAATACAATACAACATGCTGATGTATTAGACTATCCATTATTCATGCAGGACGCCAATACATTTGACATATTTATTTTTCAGTCTGCTTTGGCAGCAAAGCCGTTTCTGACAGTGTGTGCGTTTGACACTAATTTTTGGATGCACTGTGCGGGTGTGGCAAAGTGGCTCTCTTGTCTACATTATTAAAGGCCTCAGATGTGTTTTTCTTGTTTTCAACTGATGGAAATATATTATCATGAAGCTGTGGAGAGCCGGAGAAGCACACAAATGTATTAACAGCTCCCGACTTGCTCTAGCGCAAAGCACAGGATGAGTATGCTTGACTCTACAAATATTGTCATGCTGTGCTCCCCTTGTGTGCTGGAGAAGAGGCAACGCTTGTGTGTCTGTGTGGTGATCAGAGCAGAGTTTATATTTCAAGTGCATGAAATCATCATCGGCACTTGTTGTGTTAACTCTGTTAAGAGCAAAAAGGCTAAACTGTCCAGAGGGTTAAAAATATAAAGGAAACGGCAAAATAAAAAATGCACGATGGTTAAAATGATTTAATTAACTTTGTATATTATATCTGCTAACATAAACTGTTTTTCAGACGAGCAATGCCTGAGCAATAAAACTGCAAATATGAATAAAGGATGAATGTCCCACAGTTGTTGATATTTTCATACTGCATAAAGCTTGGAAAGTAAGAAGGCACCCGTTTTTTATCAGGCTCATCCAAAAGTGACCCTGACTAGACAAGCTGGTCCTACTCTCACTAATTTAAAAAAATGCCAATTTTGACCATGGACACTGAGGTAAAAAATCTGAGAATATTTCTTCAGCAGCCTGACCTCATTCCAGTAGAAAACAGTCCTATCAGCTCTAGATCATTTTTAATACACTTTTTTTTACCTTTTCTTTAAAGCTTTGGTAAAGCTGCGGTGAACACCAGTCCCATGCATAATAACAATCCATAAAACTGTACAGGCTGTATCTTTGACAATTAACATAGAGTACAATGACAGTGCATTTCAAAAGAAATTACAGCTCCTCCATCACTCAATCTGATGTCATCTCAATTACACACAGCACTTAGTCTTGTCAGATGTAGCCATGCAGAGTCTCTTTAATGAAGACTTTCTGCTACTCTTTAGAATATACTGAAAGCTTTGATGTGAGTTGCCAGCTAGATTGTATTCAAGCACCTGTCACTATCTGACATTTGAAAGAGGAGAGATGGGGGAAAAATACAAACAGAGAGACCAGCAGGTATGTCCTAAGCCTAGCAGTGCTGACACTACACTGTAGCCAGAAAAAGTGATACAGGCTGTAGTAGACTAAGACATTGTTATCATTACTGGCGAGTGCTACTTCTCAACAAGAAGTCCCACTTTTCTTTGGCCAGGGTTTGGGCAAAACAGTGGAATTGATCTGGCATTGATCAAAATGCCTGTATGGCTCTCTCATCTAAAAGGGGATTTCATTGATCTGCCAAAGTCCTTCTCTATACTTGCTTCAGTGAAGTGTAGGAAAAGCAGTTTCAGGTGGGTAGATATCTGAGGAAGGAACACAGCTCGGACAATTTACAGATCCTTAAAGTAAAAAAGAGGGAGAAAGAGCCTCACCGCCAGCCCCCTCCACCCTCCCACCAATGCAGCCCAGACTCCAGCCGTTACAACTGCATCGACAAATACTGTGATGTAGAAAAAGATTGTGAAACGATTACCATAGTTAGAAGTATATGATGTAGAACTTTGATTTCCAGGGTTATTGTTTTTTTCTTTAGTTTTTTTCAAACAAAACATTAAATTACGTATTCTGATACAGCTGTAAAACAGCCAAATCTTGTTAATCCATATTATCCGCTCATCTCTCTTATCTTGATATATGCATGCAGGCATATGTCAGCTAGCAGGTTTTGTGGCACTAGACTGCCACCTAGTGAATGTTCGCAAAGGGGCCCAAAAGCTTCCACAAGAGATGAAACTAACAGATGTAGCTGCTTTGAGCAAGGTATCTAAGCTTGTCTTTTATACACCCTTTTGTCAGTAACACTTTCAATGTCTTACTAGCAGTTGCACCAAACATTAAAGGATGCATACAACTCAAGGCTTGGTGTATCATTCAAAATATATACCGAAATGAAATTCTAAGAGGTGAATTATTTGTCTACTGTCTATTTATTGAAATGTGGGTTGTAAATCTGCAAAAAACCTGTAATGAGTAGATTCAAGTGAGTGGTATGTATATCGACTATCCTCAATTCCATATTTTTTCTTTTTTGATTTGTTATTCCTTCCTCCATATTTCCAGATGAAGAACACATTTTCTGCCTTTGGTTCAACCCACAGCCTGCAGAAGAGTAGTCTAATGTAAAAAGCAGAGGCAGAGGCTGTTGGTAAGCCCTGAGTAATTGAAATTACTCATTTACCCAGCATGGCTTTTATTGGGTACATAAACATCAGTGACTTGGCTTCCTGGTGTGTCTGAAAAAGGCTCATAATAACAGTCAAAACACAGAAAGGACGTGAATTAAAGAAGAGGGTATACAGGAGTGAGGCAAGGGAATACAGGATGGCCAAACACCCTTTTTCCTACCAGTGAAACAACTTTGAGGCTTAGCTTTTTGATATTGCTTGAGAACAAGATACATCTGGCCCTAAACTAGGATCGTTAGTAAACCCACTTTTCCCCTCACTTTTTAAAAAAGTCATGAACGAAAAGAAAGACATATAGTTATTGTTGAGATTTTTGTTTCCACTCTGTTGCTTTAGCTTGGCAGACCAATCAGAGATTGTGTTTTACAGCCTACATTTAGGCTTAACTTAAAAATTACTGTTGGATCAGCTTGCAGTCAGTTGGTGGCCTTAACGCAATTTGAAATAAGATTATTATAATTTTTTTTTTTCCATTTGAGCAATTCTTTCTTTTCATTATTCTTCACCAAAGCAACTTTGGAACATTTTTATCAGACTGTACATTGTGCCTCCTAACTATGCAGATGGTACTCTGTATCTTGCCGAACTGAGTAATGACTAGATTGAGTAAGTATTGTTAAGGGACTGTTAAAACAAAGTCAATGAATTGCACAGTGGGGGCTAATTGAGAAAGAGAGACTGGGGCATGATTGTTGCATTCTCCAGAGATAGGTTTGTCAGAGTTCAGGAGAAGAAGAAGATCGTCTTGTCTCCTCTGTGATTACTATGCATCAAAAGAAGATTACACTCTCAAGTTTAGTGCTTAGATATTTTATTTATAAAAGAGCAACATTACCTAATAACAGCATCATTCTTGAATTATCTGAGACTCATTCATTCTCGATTCGGTTCCGAATTTCAAATTGATCTTATTAATGGATGATCATTACAGCAATGGAAAGAAAGGATGAAATAATGTCTAATTGTCATTGTGGCTCTGATTTGTAATGTTTTTCTGCAATGATGGCTTATTTGTGCAGGCGATGGCTTATTTTTGCAGGCTCAAATCAATTAAAGCGCTTTAAGGGATGAATTACCCAGCATTTTACTGTAAGCATATATTCTGGCAATCTATTGAACAATGGCATTTGTATAGACATAATTTAATGAACATCTGGTTTTCAGAGGATGCCTAATGATTTCACATTCATCTTCCTCTAAATGGCTAAAGTGCACGCAATTACGTTTTTAATTAGCTGTGAATATGTTGCTGTCAATTGCTGTGATTCATCACTTCAACATGAAATGCATCATGTGAGCCCTAAAAAGGCTGCACTGGTTCTGATTTTGGAGGGTTAGAGACTCTCAGCTGGGTTAAAAAATGTTGTCATCTAAGTATGGGTCTCAAATAATTCTTGATGTCGCTTTGTTCCCCACTGTGCAACGGAAGAAAACTGGATTATCCTAAAGCAAAATTAATTCTCTCCCAATTTACAGCATAAAGAATTATGTAAAGAACATAGACATATATTTTATCACTGGGGTTCCCAGCCCAGCTATTAAACCCTGCCGTCTGCTGCTCAAGCAATCTCCAACTCCCTAATGAATAGTGTTTGGCACTTTCCCCCCATCTCCAAGACCTTTTGGACTCCTCAATGTGGTGCTGACAGTCATTTCTTCCAGCCCAATCACTAATTCCTCATTAGAAATGATGAGCTTCTTCATCACCTCCCTTTGCAAAAGGTTAGGCCAGGCCCAGAGGAGAGGCAGGGAGTCCTTCGCTCGGGACCTGACGGAAAGCTTCACAGGGCTGCAGCTATTGATTAGGGGCTTCAGGTTGCCTCTCCACCAATGTAGGGGTCTGCACTGCAGCATACTAAGCTGATATGTAATCAATGACTCATACCACAGCCGGCCTCTGTGCAGAGACCCGTCAAATTATACAGTAGCTCTCCAATATCTGACACAGTGTGTTTTTAAAACTGCCTTCCGGAAGAACAACACAGACTGCACACACACCAGGTAAACACACACAGGCTGAAGCCAGTGTGCAAGCATGTGCAAAATCTTGCACACTCACAACCAGCACACTCAGACACAAACAACAACCGAGTCCTGCAGGGCTACTTTGATTTTTCACCCTCTGTCCAGATGAAATGTTTATCATCTCAAATACTCAGTGAAAAAATATACAAGTTATAAAACCCTATCCTTCTCAGAAACGGTTGCCTTTGGAGTGTAAGCGCCAGCTGTGAGATGTGGCCTATCCGTGCACTTGGCCAAGCAGCAGCTCCAATGTGCCCTCCTCCTCCTCTTCATGGGGTTTAATGATATGCACAAGCACACTCCGGGGCCAGCTTCCCAGAGCATTTAATCCACAGAGATATGATACTATGCTGGATGTTGGATCATCCATCACAATCTCTCTCTTCTCCTTCTCTTCACTTTTCTTTCAGCTTTTTCCCTTCTCCACCATCAAACCAAGCTCAGACACTTTGATTAGATGCATCTATTCAACCTGTCTACCTGTCCATCTTTGTGTTATTTTATTGATGGAGTAAATTCCACTCTTTTTAAAAGTTTAAATGAAAGATTTTGTATAAAAGTGCTTTGTGGTTGTACTTTGTGTTCATTGAGTGCGGAATTGCTTATCTAAGCTCCCTGGAGACATTGTCTCAAACACTTAGTTTACCTCAGTTACATCTTTTTCTCTGATTCCTCAATTTCTCTTTGAGCGTTTGTATGTGGAGGTTTTCTCTTTGTCTTTGAACCTTTACTCAGCATTACTGCTCATTACGGAAATTTAGTTCTCTTTATGTTAAGTTTTCTTTTTTCTTGTTTCTCATAAGCAAATGTTTGTGCTATTGAAGAGGAGGCAAAGCATCACCCTCTACGCCTACACACTATCTTTGCGGTGCTCAGCGGCTTTGACGTTATCCAATATTATCAGCAAGTGTTCAAACGCGTATTTGTTTCCGTGGAGACGCCTCTTTTTCAAGCTTTCATCTATTAATTGAAACACAAAAAGTGCTCCCCCTCCCCCCCACACCTTATATTCCTTTTGTATTTATCAATATAAATTCTCAAGATCAATATTGTTAAGTTAACACATGACAATCAATACCATCCTTTATCCATTACATGGTCCATTACATGTCCCCACGGCTTCCAAAAAAGCCATTAGGTAACAAAATCTTGCAAAAGAAACCCAATCTTCCACATCACAGGCAGCTTAGTCTGGAGCCTTCATCACAATATGTTGCCCTACTTTTCTTACTGCTCAGCATGGAAGACAAATGGACAGCCATTAGTAGTGTATTAATTACATGTACAGAATTACTTTGTTAATCAATCACACAATTTCTCCCTTCACTTGTCACATTAGTTGGTGACACAATAAGTAAAACCTGCAATGCCTGTGTTGTTCTGATCTTAACTGTTAACAGCCTGCGTGGCGTTAACAGGCTGGAACACTGAGTGCATCTGCTTCTTGTTTCTTCCAGAGACGCATGCTGCCGTGCCATCCTGCCATGCAAAGGTTCACAAAAACACCTCAAATAGAACAGACACAAATTATCATGTCAAGATAGATTAATTGCAAAGATCCCTGAAAGACTAATGATTAACACTGTCAGAATGCACAGATTCGCAGACGCTGCAGTATAATTACTTTTTAGTGGGTATCATATACAATTATCTCTTCTTCTCTCCGAGAATGAATATCAAAGCAGCAACGCATCTAAATCCAAATACCACAAATGATTAGAATGTGTGGAGTTGTCATCAGACGATAATGGGACACTGGTGGCAAAAGTGTTTCTAATATCTGTGTGCATTCACTTCAGTTGCTCTTTAAATTATGCACTCTTCTCTGCCTTTTTCTTTCACCACACACTATTGTAGTGGCTGAGTTAATGAGTTATCATTAGTACCAGTAACAGATGTTCGCAAAAATAATCTAAACAGTGGTGCTTTAAAAGTGTGTGAACCCAAAAAGTATAAAAAAAGTGCATCTTTTTTTTAAAAAAAAGACCAAAATGCTTGTTTTATTTTAGATTTATTTATGAAGGAAATGATCCTGTACTATATATCTGTGAGAGGGGAATTATTGGAACCTCTAAGATTTGCAGTTACTTTTGAAGGTGAAATCAGAGTGAGGTTTTCTGCTTTCGATCAAAGGGATGACAATCAGGTGTGATAGAATGTCATGTTTTATCTGAAGAACAAGGATCTATCAAAGCCTGATCTTTACAACACATTTGTGAAAGTGTAGTGTGGCTTCAACAAAGGAAGTATCTAAGGACTTATAAAGAAGAATCTGATGATACCCATGAAGCTGGAAAAGGTTACAAAACCTCCTAAAACTAGTCTGAACTTTAACACTCCAAACACACTGTGTACAGGAAATGAAAGACTATTGTTGTTCTCCTTAGGTGTGGTCAACCAATAATGATCACTCCAAGAAAAGGACGTACTTTAATCTGCTTGCATGGGAACTTCTCAGTGAGGCCTCTTTTGGGCGATTTTGATGTTAACAAGCTCACTATAAAGATATCACTTAAAATGGAGTTTAAGTCAGGACAGTAAGGGAAAAGCCATGCATCCATTCATGCTTCTTCTACAGACAAGCCGAAAGGCTGCACTAAAAATGTTTTGTGAATGAAAGAGACTAAAAATGAAAGTTTATGTTTGGGTCGGACTAGAACCTAGGCCAGATGAAATAAGGACTTCAGTATCTAAATCTGGGCCACACACTCTACCAGGTGCAGCATGGTGGTGGTGCCCCTACACCAGAGAATTCTAACTGAAAATGTCAGGACATCTATTTCTGAACCGGATCTCAAGAGAAACTGAGTATTTTTGGAAGACAACAGATTTCTCAGATCTCTCAGATTTGTGAGATCCATTTCAAAGGAGAGGTGATGTTTCTAAACCCACAAACACAAACTAGTTTGCTCTACTGGTAGCCCAGTGTTTGTTTTATGTGCAACTAAAACAAGCAATGGTTGTTTTTATGTACTGACTGATTCTCTCTTGTTTCGCCTGGTTTAATTCAGTTGGTGGAAATTGACAGATGCTTCATCCAATCACCTGCTTTGTTTTTCAGAAAATGTCTGGCATATTATGTGCAGCTATTGTATTTGGAGTAGTTAGTGTCTTCCCTGCATTACACAGCAGTCAGACTTGGAGAATCAGAATCAAATAATAATGGGTGAGCTATGCGAAAGGAAGCCATCCAAAGAGCATTTTGTTGCCATTACAAACACTTAAAATACAAAATAATCCATAGTTGTTATTAAGTAAGCTGTATTACATGTCACGTCACCATTGGACATTTGTTTACTTTGTCACTATTTCCCAAGTACAGCACATCTGTATTGTAGCAGTCTGTGGTATGTTGCAGTGCAGTCTGGACATGTTGGACATGTTACACGGACACAGATCGATTGGCTGCCTGAAGATTGCCTCGCCTGTCAGGATTTGTTTCTCAGTCTCCAAACTGAGTGCGCTCACACTGCCATCTTCTTCTACTAAAACAATGAATGTTCATGAGTTCATACTGTACAATTCATGAAAATCTAAAGGCAGAATGATTTTTAGTCACACTATCCTATTCCATAAAATGCTTAAAGCCATGATTTAAAATAAGTAAGTCGAGGTGAAGACGTGTACAACAGCAGCTCAAACTTATTCCAAGAGGTGATGTCCTTAGCACATTTTAATCATTCACTGTGACTGCTTATACAATTCATACTGTATAATCTGTTACATTTGGATGTTACTATTGTGCAGCATTAGTAAGGGTGCCATGCCCAGTACGCAAACAGCTTCATGATTTGTCTGAATACGGTCGGATTTGGTCTGTTTGTATGTACAATGTTGTAAGGAGAATATTGGATTGTCTCTGCTGGGGTAGGAGTAACTGTGCTGTAGGCCCCGAGGCATGTGTCTAACAACAGAGGTAAGAACAAACATTTTTACCTCCTCTGAGCCTCTGCACTGCATCCATGGCCAGTTTAGTGCACACAGGGCCCCCTGTGAATACACTGTGTGATACCATTGACACACATTATGGATTTTACCTGCTTAAAAATATGCTATGTGGGAGCGTGGAAATGTCAGGGAAGGTACCCAGGCGCTGAGATTTACTGGGAATTTATAGATCACCAAATGCTGCTCTCTCAGGAGACAGAGAGGGAAAGTCCATGCAGAAGCCTCGTCTGAATGCAACCGATGTTTCCCATTTCACCCTGAGCAAGAACTGATGTCTGGTAAATTTGCATATACATGTATTTGCACAGATCCAATCAAACCTCAAGGTGCCGACACAATTCCAAGATTCAAAGCTGAATACCAACTAGTGTTTCAGCTGTAACTAATACCCACAGCCCAAGGAAGGAAGGAAGGATGCATTATCTTTGGAAGAGATAACATTTAAATCACAGAGGAGTTTTAAGGAGACAGGATACGGCAAAGCAGGAGAGGTCAGGTCACTTGTTCTTGTTACAGCTGGAGTATGTCAAGCAAGTAGAATGGATTAAGAATGAGCAAGCTATGCTGTCATGTACCCATCAGTTCAAAAGGGGATCTGTCCGCTATACACAGAAGAGCATAATTAATTATTTATAGAAAGCAGCAGATTCTTTTGCAGCATAAAACATGCCTTCCAAATAAGATCATGAAAACTTTCATTTTTTAAATGTGTTGTGATTTTTGGATCAAATCAAGGTTACCTGAGAAAGCCTATGGCCTTACTGAAATAACGATTATTTTTGCTTGAACATCCCGAATCTGCATATGCGCTGTTCATGCTGTGATCTTCTGCTGATATATCTGCAGCCAGTGACCGCATGCTGTAACACCAAAATGAGATGCTTGTTAAAAGTCATACATGATCAAAGTGTAATGATTTTAACCCCCCGACTAGAAGTATAGCTAATAAAAAGGGAGAAACACAGTGGAAGAAAGGAAATGGAACAGAGGTGAGTGAAAGAATATATTAAACCATGAATGGAGCGATAGACGAAAAATATTCCTTATTCGCAGCATTCAGAATGTGTTATTAGGGAATGATTTCAACAGGCTCTTAGTAGCTCTCATTAGATGGTGTATCAAACCAGAACAAAACTCACTTCTCCTAACTATGTGGAGGAAGTGGATTGGAAAATTAAATGGGGAGAGGAGAGTGAGGGAGCAGTCTCTTGCCACGCTCTTGTCACAGTGCCCCTGCTCCCACTAACAAGTCCGCTCAGTCGACTCGTGCTGAAAGTCATTCACATGGTCTTTAATTTCACTTCATTGATTGGAATTTAAAGCTCTAGCATATAGCAAGGAAGACATTAAGATTATCTATTCCCTAAACCATGCACTGAACATTTGTTTTTAAATTGTTGTACAGTATGGCTGGGACCTTGTCTTTTGTGTGCAGCACTAAAAACTTTAGAAAGTTTGCAAGCTGAACTTGCACAGCCACTGATGGGTACTATATGAGTCCCTGCAGTTTTTTAGAGAAGTATATATTTATAAACTGCATGCAGTAGATCAATAAGAGTAACATTTCATTAATCTCGACATGCTGTTCCTGCTTGATGCCAGATGCTTGGGACACAAGCTGTCGAAACAATAGACATGCTCTTCAGTGCTTGCTTTCCCCCTTCCCAGTTTCCCTTTGTTTGCACCGCCAAAGACAGCATTACAACTGTCAGCGAGATATGATTTACATAAACATCAAACTAGTCCTCTGAATATCTGTCAGAGAAAGTCTTGAGACTTGCGAAACATTAGCATTTCAAGGTCGCATTTACAACATATTCTTAACTATTTTGCATATACTATTTTTGTGTGCTCTTAATTTACACTTAGTGGTTGCTTGTGTCTCAGACCAAAGCCAGCGTTGAGTATTTAGACATTAAAATCTTGTGGTTGCGAGACAGCGGTAGCATCAGTTTTGACTTTGTGAAAGAGAGATTTCTTTAAATGCTCTCTGAAAGAAGTCTGTACAGGGAGCTTGTTTTATAAAATGCAAGGAAAATATTGAAGGTGTCTGACTGGTTGGCATGGTGATTTGCACTTGCCTCACAGCGAGGGGGATCCTGATTCAAGTCTTGACTGGAGTGAGGATGTCTTCTCTGTTCTCTGGCTTCCTTCTATCATCCTTATATGTTTTAGGTTGATTAGAAGGTCTAAATTGACCCTAGGAGAGATGCCTGAAGAGATTTTTTTCAAGGGTGGCAATAGGGTAGCCAGAGAAAATAGCAGGGTGGCCAGAGGTTATTAAGTTAACGATGCGGACTTCCTTGTAGTCAGTGGACAAAAACATGAATTGGGTCAGTTCATCAGCAGTGTTCCTAGAGAGATTATCTACTGAGTAGGATTTGTTCCTATAGTACAATTGGACAACTATTGCCAGGCAATGATTACATTTTCAAGCACGGTGAATTGCATTTACTGTATACACGCAAAATTAAATGATGAATATAAAGTATTGTATTTCATATTTTCAGATACTTCAATCTACTTTTTATGTGGATGTGAACTCAGGGTAAGGGTTAACTCCTGAAGAAAAAACTTTAACTGAACATTTAACTGGAGCTCATGACATTGCTCCATTTCCAAGGCTTTGTTACTCATTAATTTCTGGTGTATGATTCAGCTCACTTGCATCATTTTCCTCCTGTATTCTTACCAGTGCCCTCTGGCCTCAGAGCTGATCACCTCAATTCAAGTCAATGCCAGTGGTGCCACCAGGCTAGGCACACAGCGTTTCCGAAGCATCCCTTAAGCACTGTTGCTTACCGCATCTAGGCACTCTGCTGCTTCTTGACGCAAAGAGCAACTTGCTGCCTGCCACGCAGTGCATTGTGGGACTTGTCCTATAATTGCCCTATGATTTCTCAGTGTGAGAATACTACATGAGACCTATAAACTAGCTGCAATGCGTGACAGTTGAGAGTCCTGTCGTTGCCCGATCTGTATTTTGGCTCGATTTGTATTTGTGTGGCCTGCGCATCACGTTCACCATCTGGGACACAGAAATACGGCAACAACAACTAGTCCAAAGCGTTTGGTAAACACATTTACGTTTTTCTGGAATGATCAGTAACTCAGGCTTTTACTACTTTTCTTTAAAAAGTGTAACTGTGCCGACATGTTACCCATTTAAAAGAGCTCCATCTACTGGCCATCCGTGGGTGGTGGTTCTGCGGGGAAGCGTGTCACGGCTTCAGGATCTCATTACATTACGGTGGCGGGCTCCTCGTCTCATCCATCTGTCTAATAAGGGAAATGTTCTAAGTGCCAAATGATTGTTTTTTTTCTTCAATGTTCATCGTCAGTTTGTAAACGTGAAGAGGATAAAACATGCTTTTGAAACCGGGAAAGTGAAAATGATAACAAGTAACAGGAAGAAGTGAAAATGCATTTACCAAACAGATCTGAATAGTTGGTGGTGCCGTATTTCTGTGTCCAAGATGGCGGACGTGATGCGCAATGCGCAGTTCACAAAAATACAGATCAAGCAGTGATACAGAGCGACAAGTCCTGTAAGTTACTGATGTAGCTGATTGTGTCCATGCTTTTTGTCTTCCTGCTTTTGTGTCCTTTCTGCAAGGTCTTTTTAGTAGGACCCAACATGTGAGGTGTCCTCTTCACGCCTGATTTTTTTTTATTATTATTATTTTATTTATTTAGAATTTTATTAGCTTTTGAAAGGTTTTGACATTCAAATATAAAAACAAAGCATGTGTCACTAAATAAATGTTAGTATAAATGACTAATTTATACTAACATTTATTTAGTGATACATGCTTTGTTTTTATATTTAAAATTGGTATAATTAGAATTGGTATAAATTTCCCTAAAATTTTTGTAGGGGTGGCCAGTAAGGATGGGTAAATGTGAATAGTAGATATTATGCCATTAGTTTATGGTGCTTTTT
>JBBDHI010000007.1:18326824-18338008 GCA_037177115.1 Craterocephalus stercusmuscarum
TTTGTGTTTCAATGATTTTATTGTAATTCTTCTTGCATTTTTACTTTTAATGTTTTATGTAAAGCACTTTGAATTGTTTTGAACCTGAAAATTTTCTATACAAATAAACTTGCCTTACCTTGCCTTGCCTTGCCTTGAGTTCAATTAAACACACGGGTCCCTGCTTGCAAAGCACAATTTCATCAGAAGCGCCTTGTATAGCCCTAAAAAAAGAAAAAGTCAGACTGTTTTCAATTATTCAATTATATGTTACAAAAAAATGGAAAAATGAACTCCAATTTCTCATAAAGTGAAAGGCTATCAGTGGAGTTTCTACTCAGATTGCAAAGGAGGAAAGAAGAGGGAGGATAGCACTTATTTTTCTTTTTAATTAGCTTCATCTGAGGAATTATCTAGCCCTAATATAATGGCTCGATTCATCTCCCACGCCATCTGGTGTGAGAGCGGCGTGCCTCTGGAGCCGATTGCTTTCCCCTGGTGCTGTGTCGGGGTAATAGGCTGTTCAAAGGCTGCTCTGAGCTCGGACAGCTGAGCAGAGGTGGAGCAGGAACAGCTGGCCCTGGTGCAATCACCTGCTGCCTGTCAGAGGGCTTTCAAATATGGTTCACACATCCTCTTAGTGTATGTAACTACTGTGTCTGGGTGTGTGTGTGTACATGTGTGTGTTTGCGTGTGTGTGTGTGTAGGTTTGCATACATGTGCAAAATACCTCAGAGTCAACTTCAGGCAGAGCATGAATTCCATCCACTTCCTGAAGAAAACTGAAGAGAAAGATGATGAGAGAGCGCATCATTAGGATTCTTGTGAACATCTGGAAAAAGTGAGAGATGTCGAATAAGCAGCTGCAAACTGAAATGGTACAAGCAATTCAGTTGGTTTGCGGTTCTGCACTCAATATCAAATCAGATTTAAAAAAAAAATCTTTGAGAAAATATTCTTTTAAAAAATTATGTTATATTCTGTTTTTAGGTAAAGTATTTATAAGCCTTGCCCTCTGTGGTGTTTCAAGTTCTGAGTCTCTATTGAGTATTTTTCAACTGTTGTGTATTTTTTATATAAAAAAATCATTTTAGTGTCACTCAGGTTTTGAAGTCAAATACTCCATTCAGTGCAATGGAGTGGATTCATTTGACAGTTTGACAGTGTCAGTTTTTTTTCTCACTTTCTCCTGCGTCCTTCAAGCCCCTCTTGCAGTGCAGTGCACTCACATATTCTAAGCGTGGCTGCGACCTGTTGACTATGACCCATTGTTTTCTAGATGAATAGGTTAGCTTTATTAATCCTCTAGAGGGAAAATTTGTTAGCCGGCACAAATCACAGATAAAAAGAACAAAAAAAAAAACACCACTTAAAAAAAACAGGGCCGATCTACAGCAATGACTTTTTCTTTTAAAGGGATTCTGTGTATTTTTTCACCCAAATATTAACCTATTGTGAGTAATGACAGATGATTTATGGATGGGTATAAAGAGTTTGTCACATATCAGGACTCAGAAGGGTCTGCCCCCTTCAGAATCCTTGTAACTTTGCAGGAGCGGATCCGCCTCTCATGGGATCATGTGACCCGGAACACTTTGCGTTACCATTTCCCCTCTAGACAGAGTGCTCTGCTTTGTGCTACTTTTTCCACCTTTTCAATCAAAAGTTTGTCATGGCTGAAGCAGAAGGGGAAATTGGTAGAATGCTTAACTTTGTGACACTTTTGTGTGGCCAGATGGTAGTTACAGGTCTAGCAAACCTAACAGCCAAAGTTACACAGTATCCCTTCATCTTTATTAGTAGTTAAAAAAGAGAAAATCTTGGAGGAGCTATAATAAAAACTTCTAAAACATCTACTGAAGCACAACAAGAAATCCAATGAAAGGTGAAAGCTAAAGAAATGATAAAAATTAACTGTCTTTAAGACCTAACCCTCATCTTTCCTACTTTAAAACTCTGCATAATGTACTCTGATGGCAACAGTGAGATTTAATATGTGTATTTCTGGAGCCCTTGCTGCCTAAGAGTGTCACAAATCTGCCATAGTATACAACCTTCACATTGTGTCAGCTGAGTTTTGCCTTGCACGTTTGTCACACGTTAGCATGATGTTAACAAGCCGGCCATTTTAACATACACCAGAAAAGAAAACATTGCGGGAAGAAGAGAGGAAACAAAAGAAAGCCAGTGGTAGAGCAAGAGATGAGACAACGGTTAAAATAAGCCAGGTTTTTGCTTTCACAATTCAGCAAGGATGGAAAATGGGTGCAGAATTAGCTATTGATAGGGGGTGCATCAAATAAGAAAAAGGCTATAGTCAAGTGAGTCTTTAAAATCGAACTGTTTGATAAAAAATCTTACAGCAGCTGGAACAAAACCTCTAAAACATTCAAATAAAACACAAAGAAAAGTCTCTTGGTTACATTTAAAGATCTAAGTTCCTCAAAAAGAAAAGCCTTGTCTGAGGCTTCGTAAAACCCCACCAAAAACACAGTTGTTAACACAATTCCTATAGAAGATGGAGCATATGTAACTGTTTTTCTGAATTAAAGCAAGTAACAATGCTGTCCAGTGAGATCATGCAATACTTTGATGTGTTTCAGTTTCCCTTAGTTTCTAATTCACTTACTGTCCTCTCATCAACCATCTTGTCAGCAGTAGGCAAATGATATTTTGGTGAAAAGTTCTGACACATCCACTTTCAGCAACCAGCCAAGCACCAAGCAGCAGATGGATTATGTTGGCAACCAAGTGGGTTAAAAATTTAGCCAAAAGGCTTTAAAAACCAAGTCATTCCTACAGACTTGGACTTGATAATACTTGGGATATCAGTCTGTATTGCTCTCGGCATCTACAAATGGTCTTTTCAATACAGATAAGATGTGGAGTTCTCCAACAAACTAAGAGTATGCAGACCAATACTGACTGAATGAAAGTTAGCTAAAGCCAAGGGGAGGGGGTAAACAATCCTCAATCAATTCACATCCTCACAGGATGTGAATTGATTGAGGATGAAAGACCAAAATGTTATGTTGCAAAGAAGAATGTCGGCGGAAGCTGCACTGGGCAATCTGCATTATTTAACACATAGTTTCACACTTTGTCCACTATGACTTCTGTGGTTTCCACTGCAGAGCAAAACCAAACTACCAACAACTGCACCAGTACAAGACAAACCCACACCTCAGACTGGTCTGTTACTGTATTTCTAGAAATGCCCCCCCAAGTGGCATAAACAGTGTTTGCAAAGTTCCAACAGTTTTCTTACCCTAAAAATATGTGTTTTTGATCAATTTAAAAGCCACGCTGACTTTTATTGTGTATATTTCTGGAGATGTTGTTGCTCAGCAACATTCCAAGAATGAGAAAATTGTAGCTGCGTCATTTGAGTTTTGTTTTATAGACCACGTCGCATCACAGCAACTGGATATCAACACACGGGCTGTTTCGAATGCACGCTGTGGCTGGTTCATCAAAGAAACACAAGATGACATCATGGGGGTAAGAGAGGAACAGAAAGAGAGAAAGGGGCAGAGCAAGATATAAGACAAAAGTCAACATCAGACTGGCTTTTGCTCACTGGAGAGAGCCCAGAAAGTAAGCTTGAAAGTAAAGTGGATGCTGTTGTTAGAGGAAACCTCTAAAAGAAGTTGTACTTCTGTTAAGTATGTTAAATTCTACCAACTTCACATAGAATAACATGTTTCCATCTTGGTGTAGCAAAAATGCTAGTTGCCATAGTTATTTTCTGTGTCGATGACAACTTTACAACATAAATGATAGTTACCTTTTAAAATTGTATTTCGGCATAAAGTAAAGCTGGTGCTGCGTTGGGTGATGGGATAGTGCTGTTGATATTCATGCATGTATGAACTCTCATTCAAGTCCTCCCCTTGCATTCACTTTTTGCTTTTCAGGATTTTTTTTATTGGTGTTGTAATGCACTTGTACTGATCAAACTATTTTCTTTCATTTTCTCGTTATTGTTTTAGTTTAACTTGGTTTTTTTTGTGCTCTTTGTGAGAAAAAGAATGTCTGACTGCCTCTTTGCTCTTGTCCTTTGATAGCAATTTATTCACCGAAAAACTGAAGAAAGAAAATATGGAACTTTTAGCACAATTTATTTTGGCTTCAACATTTGCGTTAATGAAAGTCTGATATTGTGAACTGCAGCAAATGTGCAGCTGAAAAAAGGCTGGATGGTTATGTCTAAGCACTGCTTTGTGTTGGTCTTAATCAACTAAAACAAATACTTGGAATTGACAACTCTGCAAAACCATGCAATATAAATGAGGACGCACACACTGAACTAGTGTAGGAATTGTGTGTGTGTGTTTGTATATATCTGCACTGCAGGAAAGAGAGGAGAGGAGTGGGTTATTTAGGGTATCTTATCTAACAGTTGAGCAGCTTTATGGCTTCTAATAGGCACCCTGTCAGATTGAATTGTAAATATGGAGCACCATTGTGCATTCAGAGGTGTGTACATCCTCTGCCTCATTTACCAGATGTTAAGTCATGACCAACTCGTTTATTACACCAAGCAATCCACAATTAAAAGGAAGAAAGGCTCAAAAGGAAAAAAAAAAACATTACCTTAGCTTGGCTTACACACCAGATACAGATTTCACCGTTACTTGAAAACTTCCCATGCATGGAGCACATTATCATTTGATTTCCATCCAGAGTTCTCAATTAAAATTATACAGAGGTTGCATTTCATTACCAGAGCTCGGGGCAATTTGCAGGCCATTAAGCTTCTACCTGTACCAGTGGAGATGTTTTTGAGGTGAACATCTGGGGTTGAGGAGGCAGAGCATGAAATGAAATGCCCCTGGCTCTCCACTCTGTCTTTTGTCCAGCGAAGGCCAAGGGTATTAGAGCACTATGCATAGTAAAGAGCATGTTTCTACAGACTGCAACAAATTGGCCAGGGATCTGAATAGAAATAGAAAATCAGCTTTGAATCTTTGATAGCAAGTTTATGGCTTCAGAGAAACCACAGAAAAAGTAATTTAGTCAGTAAGCTTCGATGAAGTTTTACTTCATTATATCGGTGTTTATTAGTAAAACCTTGACCATCTTGTTTCTGAGAACAGTTCTCATCTTTCTCAGAAGTGAAGACATGTAAAAAAGCAAAGGGCTCCTTGTTGAATTCCTCATAAGGGATCAAGATTCTCTATAAAACTGTAATTGATTTCTGTGCCATGTAATAATAAAGACTTGCCATGAAGGATAGCACCCTTATGAGACATCTTAACAGCCAGATCTCATTACAGCTTGGCTCTAATGCTTAATGCCAAATTATAATTGAAAAGAAATGTTGTTGTTTTTTTTATGATTTAATGTTATTTGGTTATTGTGAAAAAACAGAATACTCTGATGGAGAGCTGATGGGGATGCACTTATTTTACTCTGTTAGGTATGAATAAAGACTTAATTGGTAAATAAAAATAACCACAACAGCTTTTCATTTTATTTAAATCTCATACTGTTGTTGGTTTCATATCTTATGATATCTGGAAAAACCCAGTCCGCAGTTGGTGAGACTGAAAGGTTGCGTGTCTGAGATGGTGGTCAGGAACACAGGAACACCACAAGGGACATTATTTTCATCATTTCTCTTCTCACTGAACACCTCAGACTTCTAATAAAACTCTGAGTCCAGTTATCTACAGAAATAGTTTGATGCTGCAGTTGTGGGGTGTATCAGTGATGGACAGGAAGCTGACTACAGCCAACTGGTCAGTGGTTTGTGAGATGGTGCGGAAACAATCGCCTCATCTTGAACGCAAACAAAAGGAGTGATTGTTGACTTTAGGAGAAACCAATGAAAACACTCTTTTGGTGGTGGAATACATGTACTTTGAACTTCAGCTGCCAACATACTGGAAATATAACATAGAGACCATCTACAGCGCTGACTACTTCTTAAGGAAGCTAAGATCCTTCTGTGTCTGCATAAAAATGTATATTTTCTATTATTTTGTTGTGGGAAGTGCAATCAGCTGTGCAGGCATTTGTTGGGGCAGAAGTATCAGTGACTTAAAAAGAGGAGACAAACTGATAAAGAAGGCTGGTTCTGTGCTGAGGGTAAATGTGGAGTTGCTGGAACTGATTGTTTGGAAAAGGATGCACAAACTTCTGAAGACTGCTCACAACAAGTTTATTTAGTGAGAGACTTTTTCAACTCAAATTCACAACAGAAAGACACAAGGTATCATTCCTGCCAGCAGTCATCACCCTACGGAACAAAAGACAGCCTTCTTTGTCCGCCAAGACACTCATGTAATATTTTCGGCGATATACGTTTGTCTGTCTGACTGTTAGCAACATAACTCAAGAAGACATTGATGGATTTTGATGTAATTTTCAGGAAACCTCAGAAATGGGGTAAGGAATAGCTGATTAGATAGATATGGACATGATCTTGATCACCATCTGGATCATGTCGCTATTCTGGATCTGGTGATCCAGAAGGTTCATCCTGAGGGTTTTCTCAGGTAACTGACCCTGCGGCTTGGCAGAGGTCTGTAAGTGATTTTCTCTCTTTTTTTTTTTCAATTTAAAACTACTACATTATTGACATTTCCCTCTAGAATAAAGTAATTTTCATTTTATTTCCATAGTGAAATGAATGAGCATATACCAACCTGATGTAGTTATTTGGCTTTATTTGAACAGTGACTGCAAGCGGTGGGAAACTCGGAGGCAGTGTTGTTCCTTCATAGTGAGGTCTTTAGATTCACCGAGTAATTATAATTGCATGCTGAAGAGTTAAATTCACATTTGGAGGAAAACATACAAACAGATTAGACCACAACAGTCTTTCATTTCATCTGAGTTTGCATTCCTCATCCACTTGACAGCTTGCTGTCACATGTAAAAATTGCATTGCCTATTTTCTTTATGCAACACGCAATGTCTTATCATGAGTTACTGTGCTTGCTATAGAGCTCCACCGTTTAATCTTCTGTAGCTGAAAGAAGTGAAAAGAATAAAAAGCCAGTCTAATATCTTTCATGAAAAAAAGTGAGAAAAAATGATCAAAACCCAAAGCAAACCCCACATTTAGTGCAGGGCAGCTTTGGTGTGTCTCTTTTCACACTGTTGTGAATAATATCATTTCTTTGTTGAGGATTATAGGTCCTTGCTACAGGGTATTCCAAATAACTTTGCTTGTGACAGCCTGAAATGGCTTTCAGTTTGTCAAATAACTGCAGGGCTGCTGTCTAAGTCATACCCTGAACATCACTTCCCTTAACACCACAAGGCGACTGCATTAAGAGAAGTCCAACACAAACTAGTTTTTTATTAGTTGTCAAGCTCCAACAGTGTAGGGATCTCACTGGAGATTTGTGTGGTACAACTTGTATTCTAGATGATATGCAATAATCAGGCCCTGTGAGTCTCCTACTGTCTTTCTCTCCCTCCGTTTGTTGTCTCTTTCCCCCACCCTCGCAAAAGCTGGTAAGCACTCAAGTTTTGCTGTGTTTTAGCATTACATCACTCCACATGGCACGCTATTAAGTGTTTAGGAACTGGGAAGGCAGCCCAGACCTTCAGATTTGTCTTAGCATTGTTGGAGTGAATGGATGAATCACATACTGACCAACCCTGCACAAAGCTAAAGGAAATTTTAAAAAATGCAGCTCTCTTTGTTATTTTTTTTCAAATACAGAACATGGGCAAGTGGTGACGCAGTTCTTGGTGTTCAAGTGTTGTCAGCAGAAATCATATATTTATTCTGCACGGTGCTTGGTCATCCCTCCGTCTGCACATATGATATTCCATCCAGGTACAATGCCATGGTGACACTTGTTATGCAGTGGAATTTATTGTCTGCACTGCGGCAGATTACCATTGCTTAACATGCCACACAGGAGACTTAAAGAGGCAGCACCTTTTTGCAGTGTTGCATCCTGCTGGCAGCTATGTTGGAATGCCCCAAGGCATGCTGGGATGCCTGGCTTCCTATGCTGTGAAGGACATAAGGCACACCACACAGAGCAGACACTGGAGAAGGGGGATTAAATTGGTGACATTTATTATTTCCCCTTGTACTAATATAACTTGTTACATGTCCTAAGGTTGTTTTAATAAATGTTTCAGTATCTCTAAAGATGTTGTGCTTTGGAATATTTCCCCAAACCTACTTCGCCAGTTTGACGATTATCTGATATTTGCATTGACATTGTGGTCTTTTAAAGCCAGCTCACACACTCACACACACACACACACACACACACACACTGATAAAAACTGTGTGTTTTGTCTCTGGACAGCTGTTTACAGTTCCCAGAGAAATTCTGAAGTCCTGAGCTCAGGCTGCAGACGTCTGCCATCTGATGGACATAATGTACAACAGCAAAATAATAATAGCATAAAAGCAATTTTCCTTTACTGTTAGTTATTTTTCCTGATTGAAATCCTAAGGCAGGACCTTCAGAGAGCTGGGGAATAACAGTTCTGTGAAAAACTCAATTACCTGAAGCAATGTTGAAGGGAAGAGGGCAAAATTTCTCAACAATGAAGGAATTATGTGAGTCAGACACATTTTGAAGAAAAAAAAAAGTCAATCACTTTAGAAAGACTTTTGATGTAACAAGAGTGGGCACACCAAAGTTTGATATGTTGGAAAAACAAACAGTAATTAAATGAAATGTTTGAACTAATGGAAATAATTTGTAACTCTTATTCTCTTTCAGGAAATCAAGTTTGACTGTGAGTAATATGTTCAAACAGGAAATTTCTTTCTAATCCATTCTCGCTCAAAATCAGTGAAGTGCTAAAGCAGTTAGGAACCCGTTTAAAGCATCACTTTTGGATATGCAGGTTTGTTATTTTGCAGAGAAATTACTTGTTTTTAATTATGCATAAGCATGTTTATTAAGGTTGCCTTACGTATCTTGCATTTACCTGAAGTGTGGTTTTTGCACGTCCTCAGAAATGAATGTTACAGGTTTTGCAAGCTACAAACTGCAAGAAGGGGCAGGGTAGGAGGGTGTGTAAGGTTACAGGGTGGACAGCAATAAAAATCACAGGAAGGTTCGCAGACAAACATGCTGATGAAGTCTAAAATGACCCACACCCACATCAGTGTCATGGTGTTCTCGGTTTAAGGGCCCTTTATTATCTACGATCACGCTGCTGATCATTATCCTCCAGTAACAAGTGTATATAAAAACAAGTGTTAAAACAGTTGAGCCTTGGTCAATTTTTGATAAAAGGGTAACTGAACAAGAGTGGAAGAAGTCAAAAACAAAAAAAAACAAGGAGTTGGGTATGCATCCCTTTCTACTTCAGCCTCTTATTTGGTTCGTGCTACATGTCGATAAGCTGGAGTTATAATTAGCATGTTTCTGTTGTAGCTGGGTATTTGTTCTACTGATGCAACACTTATGCCACAGAGGGATATAAAGCTGCAGAGTGACTGATGTGACTGTAGTGGGCCCCCCATGCACAGATAACCAATGCGAAGGACTGTTGAACATGAAATATAGGACAAACTGGAAATGATATGTGTTGTTCTTTTATGTTTTCTCAAACTTTGTGCCTTTAGCAGAGGAAAAAGAGTGAGTGAGCTTTAACAGGATGCACATTGTTTTCATAGTCCTACTTTTCAGTCCTAACCACATAGTTTCAAATGTGTAAAGAAAACCGAACAGCAACCAAAGACAAAGTTGGAGTTTGAAAACTAAAGTAAGTGTCAGAAGTTCTGAGTCAGACGGGAGACGAGCTTGGATCTCTTGGTTGTCAGTCATGTCTGTAACTCACCACCACCAAACCCCTCAAGCCTCCAAATACAGACTTTTTGCTTGTTAGAGCTGATAATCCCTCCCTGACAGTTTCATGAAATGCCACAAGGCTGAATTCCTATATGCAGTTATTTTTGTATCTACAGGCATGAAAAAAAGACGAGAAAGTCCTGTTTCTTCAACACTGAAGTTTTGCGTTGGACATATTGCACATCCTGCTGTTCCTCTCGTCTGGGTGGTGTGTGCTTTAGCAGACACTGGTGGTTTGCACACTGAATATGCTTAAATTCCTTTTGGCCCTGAGCACCAAGGACGGCATAAGGTATTGCTAATGTTTGTGTGTAAACACAAGGCAGGCCAATCCTGTTAGAGAAATACTCACCATGTGTTGTAATGCTCTCCTTTTTGTCTCATTGTCTCTGCAATCCTCATGTTGTATGGAGTCATGTTTCTCCCAGCCCCTTAAAAAGCTAGATTAAAGTTCCTGTTTGTGTTTATTCCCGGTTAAATAATCACACGTTTTTGTTGGATCTTTCGAGAACAAACCAAGCTAACTAGTTACGGCATACCAGTTCAACATGTCAACCAGTCTTGATTTGGATTTCCCTAAATGAACCAACACTTGTCACCAACTCTTGCAAAAACTAATTAAAATGGACTTTTTGATTGCTCTTAATGCATTAAGATCCAGCTTCACTCATGCAGCGGGGATTGGTCTTTTAACAGGATGAAGGAAACCGGGAGATGCAAAAGGTTTTTTTTTTCCTCTCTGTTTTTATGTATTGTCAGATGACATCACACACTTCAGGGCTCTAAAGCACGCACTGCCATCTCGCTCATAACCCACAGGAAACATATCCAGTCAGATCCCAAATGATGTCAGAACAAATTAAATGGCAACACACTTCTTTGGTGGAACCACACTTCAGGCTGTGCATGACAAAGAAATATGGTGAGGAAAGATAAGAGAAGGAGTAATGTCAGACGATGTGGAAGAGTCTTCTCTCAACTTTAACATTTGCACATCGTCACCTCTTGGTGCATTGCGTCCATCTTTGTGCTC
Source organism: Craterocephalus stercusmuscarum (assembly GCA_037177115.1). NCBI lineage: Eukaryota > Metazoa > Chordata > Actinopteri > Atheriniformes > Atherinidae > Craterocephalus > Craterocephalus stercusmuscarum. The sequence goes on from JBBDHI010000007.1 coordinate 18,337,625, forward strand.
CATTTTTTTTGTACAGCAAGTTTGGATGTGCCATTTAACAGTGAACCTGGGAACATGTTCTTCAGGGAATGTCAAACTAGGTCACATAAAAGATTCCTTCAAGCCTTTTATGACTTGCAGGAGCTGTCAGTCCTCCTGTTAGCACTGCCATGAATGTGATTGTTGTAATTGAAATTTTCTTTGGGAAACTGTTCTCATATCATCAGTCTGTGAGAGACTAAACTCTCAGGGGTAATTTCAACATTAAGAATCATCATGTACCTTGCCATGATGTTTTCCAGGCTACTTTCTAACAATGTCCGCAAAGTCCATCCATCTTCTGCCGCTTATCCGGGGTCGGGTCGCGGGGGCAGCAGCCTAAGCAGGGAAGCCCAGACTTCCCTC
>JBBDHI010000007.1:18343663-18359435 GCA_037177115.1 Craterocephalus stercusmuscarum
TTAGTGCACTTTATTGGCAATAGTTTCATTAAAGAGGCCCAGTATGACATTGGCATTGTGGGCAAGCTTAAGCTAAAAGTCAAGGCTGCTGCTCCGACACTAAAAAGGCAGATGAGTTAGCAAATAATACTATATCTTATTACAGTTGCTCACCTGGTAACCAAAAGTATCCATTTGTTGCTTCTACATCCAATCAGATACATGGAATTATTCACATAAGAAGCCACAGTTTGCACTATTTTTACACTAAGTGCACGAAGACAAACCAAAACCATTAGTAGCTTGGCTCTGGCTATCAATGGCGAAGTGAGGGAGAAGCATCATTACCTTCCTGGATCTTTGAAGTAGTTGATATATTCCACAGTTGGTATTTTATCACACTTCCCACATATGCACCTGTTAACATGGTACAGAAAAATATATACAGTAAAATATGCTGCTGCAATCTTTGTTGTCACAGCTTGCTGTGATGTTCACTTTCCGATTCTCGATACAAATAACTTAAACATATCCTTATGTCATTTAGGTGATTAAGGCTACTTGAACAACAGTTACAAACATATACTGTATATCGTTAAAGAAAAAGTATTTGGTATTATTTTAATGCAAGGGAAGTAATGCACGATTTCTTGCATTACTTTCTTGTCTCTTGTATACTTTTCCGTGTGCTTCATTTTGTTCTGTTTTGTTGTAATTCACTGCATTCCTTGAACAAAGTTGTACTAACTTTTACTTCTTTAATATTCTCATCCTTTATCCCTCGCCATGGCCTCATAATGCGGACCCAAAAGTGTGCAGAGAAGTGGACATTTGTTGGCTCTTCATCCATTCCAAGGCCCTCCATTATGGCTCCGGATGACAGATGAAGATACACCGGTGTTTTCCCTCTGGCTGTAAAGCATCAGGTTTAACCTTCCTTACAGCAGAAGTAATGGTCCACACCTTTAATTGTCGTGGGCTGTTCATCTTCACTAACAATAGCAGTAAGCCATGGATCTGGGAAAGAAAGGCAGTCGTGTCTGACAAAGGAAGTGATTTAGCTCTGGAGGCAATTCGTAAGCGGTCGCTGCACGGGCAGCAGTAATGTGCCGGAGAGACAGATCATACAGGGTATCAGGACACACAATGATGGCATGCAAGAAATGTTTGGGGTTTTTTCCCTCCCTTTGCAAGGATTTATCAGAGAAAAGAAGTTGTAAAAATGCACATTATGCACGTCCTTCAACATGTTATTTCTTGTGTTATTGAAGTGGACATTATTCTGTATGAATTAAGGATACTAAAGGTACTTAGAGAACTCAGTTTGACAGCAACTTTGTTGTCATGTCTACATCTGTCAAAAAACAAACAACGAATCTCATTTCAAGAACTGAGTTAGCTGCACACGCAGTCTTTTTCAGGTCTTGATGTTTCCTCATTATTTCTTTTGATGTCAAAACATTATTTGATCCACAACTTTCAAAAGTCCCCCTTATGTTTTGTGTGTCTTTCTTCCACACAGCCTCCCATACTGTAGATGCAAAGTGCCGGAGAAAAATGTAAACGATTGGTGAGCCACTACTTTGCTGTCTGAATTAGACACATGAAACAAGGAATATACAAGTATGGTTGCCAAATTTAAGTGTGCTCCCGAGGAAAGTTGAGGCCCATTAAAATGATAGATTGCAAGGTGAACGCAAAGGGATGCTTTGCACCCACAAAGCAGTCTAATTGCATTCAGTCCTGCGAGAAGTCCACAAATGTTGAATCTAGATTCTCAGGCGTATTGGCAGCAAGCTGCTAGACAGCAGATGACTAGTTTCAAATGAGTAGCAAGGGGGAAGGATGTAAAATCTTGACAAACAGTGAGAGCCAGCGTCCACATCATCTCTCGCCCCTGACAAGTTTCCCCATGCATGAATTCAAAGCTGGTAAAACCATGGCTGGATTCATTTTGATCTGACATCCATCATGTAGATCAGTGTTGTAGTTTCACTGTACTGTGTCCACAATAAGATGTTTTGGCAACCAGCCCATGACATCTGTTAAATCCAGTCAAGAGAATCTGGGACCAATTTGGCATTTGTGTCACAAGTTGTTGCTGGCTTTTGGCTTTGAGGACTATACATTCATTATAGAACAGAAACGCAAGTCATTCTGAATTGAAAATGCCCTTTTGTTTGTCCCTACCCCCTCCCCTACATTTCCCTATTGGGCATATCAGTTAGTTTTTACATTTTTCATATTTGTGATGTAACAATTTATATTTTCTATCCAAGTTTGAGCTGCTAAATCTCTGCTCTTTTGACATTTCAGTTTCCTGAGGGTAGAAGTGCTAGGTGTAGTTGAAAAGTATTTCTAAATGATCTCCATGATATGTTGGAGTATTAATGATGATGCAAGATGCAGCTTAAATAGATGTCAAACAGTCAACTGATCTTTGATGGCTCCCTTTGCCCTGCTTGTACTAATCCAATCAAAGTAAGCCTATATCCTGTTAGTACTAGCAGAGATCATTTAACCAAGCAGTGGCATAGTTAATATCTGCATCCAAACCCGCTTAGAATATCAGCCTCATTGCTTTCATTGCCGAGTTATAGAGCCGCAGCTGAACAGTTCCAGCTTGCATGGCTGAGGCATGGCAGCATGTGTGGAAGGCGTTGGGCAGATGGGATGTGTCTGATATCTCTCACTCAACATAATGAGACAAGAATGCGCTTCACCAATCTTTGGGCTCCACTGAGGGCAAGAGACACAGTGCCCACTCATACGGGAGGGATCTCTCCCCTCTTCAAAGATAATGAGATGACAATGTATTCAACTATGATTAGATAGAGACAGGGTTCAGGGGGGGTGGAGGGAGAAACATTCTGCAGTACTTGTCGGCTGCCTTTGATCAGACAGGAAAAGCAACTGTCATTCTTTGTATCGGTGCTGGACACATGAAAGTTCAGCCAATCACTTTATGATTGTCAGTGTCACTAAAAAGCTTTGGTTTGTTAGTGCAGGAGATTTTTCCTGAGCTCCTGTGGATGGCCATCTGAATGGAAACCCAACACACTTCTCACTGGTTACAGATTTTCTATGTGTTAAATATGTTGCCTCTCTCTAAAACACAGTCACGTAAAAAACCTGAGTAAAAATTTGCCATCATCTTGAAAAAGAAGACACAACATTGCACCTGGCATTATTTCTCCACTTCAGCATGTCAAAAGTGCCACCTTAACAGGCTTACTTAACAGGCACGACGACAATCTTATTCTAAGTTGACAGTTTGTTGTGGCACTTGTCTTTAGTTCCTGTGGCGAGGATCTCTTGCATGCTTTTTTTACTCTCATTCTTCCCAGAGCTCCCAAGTTTTGACACATAAACCGTACAAATCCTTTAAAAAAAAGAGAGTGAAAAAAGAAATCTATTCATTCTTCAGTGAGCAGTATGCTGAATGATCTGTTCGAGATTCTGAGGTTGTGTTTTGACAGCAAACAATTATGCAGTGTTATCTTTTATTTGGTACAGACGTGCGGTGAAATCCAAAGATCTGTGCCTGAAACATGTTATTTCTGTAATACAATGGTTTATGAAAATTTAACCCCTGCTTAATCCTGAAATGAATTATATAAGAAACCTTTGGACTTTTAGATATATACCCTACCTCACAATCAGGAATCCAACATTTCTAAACCTCGCTTTGTTTTTGTGTCTTTTCTCCAATCACTTTTCATCTCTGTTCACTGCAACAAAAATAGGGAAATACAAGGGAATATCGCTTTTTCTTTTATTAAAAAAAAAAGAATGCTTGGTGTGCAGCAAGGAAAACAAAAGAAAAGTCTTCCAGGGTTTTTCATATAATTATAAGATGATGCTCAAACTTGTGTGATGCCAGAAGTATTTTAAAGCCATACAAATCATCTTTCTAGTCAGAATTAATTTTATTCAGGATCCAAGCTTCTTTTAAAAACTCAGCAAGATGTTCATTTAAAAGAAAGAGAATGAGATGCCTTAACATCTAATTTCTTAACATTTCATCATCATGTCTCAATAATTATGCAGGGTTATTAGCTCAAGTATTTGTCCTTGGCATTCTTAATGCCAGATGACATTTATTATGAACAGTAATGGTACTGAAGATTTTGATCTGCCTTTTACTGTAGTGAGTGTAACCTCTGCGGTGCAACAGCACCCTCTCTTGATAATTTATAATATGATTACATCACTGTGCAGGAGCCTGCAGTTTGTCTTCAGGACACTGGTAAAGAATCAACAAGGGGAGGCAGAATGGGATTTTTGCTCTATGTTTTCCTCTATTTTGATCTTCCATGTGATTATTATAAAATGCAGACATTTGAATTAGACTGCCGATATCTAGCAGAACTTCTGCACTATATCTTTCACTTTTTTGTATTTTTTTCTACAAAAAGTGGATACAATCTATTTCACAAAAACTGCAACTTATTCTTTCAATTTTATTAATTTTTTTCAAATGTTCTCAGTTTGATAAAAGTGAGGAACAAAGGTCTCTATACTAATTCAATCAGCATTAAACATGAAACGTTGAAAATGATGAAAAAGATCAAACGTCTCTCATACTTCTAACAAAATCTTTAACTTATGAGTTTAATCAGTAATTTTTAAGTCAGTCTTACTTTAAGGGAAAGCTATACTCTGGAGAAATTTCACTGATTACAGAAATATTGAGTGTTTTGTGCCAAAATTGGATGTTCTGACTGGACTGGAATTCGTGCAGTGCTGAAAACATTATCAATGTATTGCCTTTGAAATGATAGGGGAGCGGTATAATACCTAAATACGTTCGGAGAATTACATTTGAAATGACTTGTTTAATTTCTAATAAAAAAAAATTTCACGTTAAATTCTTAAAAGATTACATAATAATTTCAACAATAATACATTTCTACACTTCAGCTTTGGTAAGAGATGGTGCTGTTGTCTCCTTTTCTTCTGAGTATTATTAACCTCTAGGAAACCCTGCGGCAATCAGATCATAGCAACAACGTAATTACTCCTTTTTCTTTGCTTAATGGGTTTTGTTTTCTTTTGTATTTGCCAAGCTGTGTTATAGAGATTTTTCTTGGATCCAGATCAAACTTGGAAACCTGACATATTTTGCTTTGAGGCTATGCTTCATTGCCTCATTATGCTGGTCAGATTTTCTCTTTGAGGATCAGTGTGTTAGAAGCTGAAGCTGCTAACCTCTGACTTGACTGACTCGGAAAAGCAGTTTATTTTAGTAGATGTGTAATTTAAGATGGGGTAAAACTGAGCTAATATGCATGAAATTAGTGTAAGAGAAATGGATGGAGAAGAGGACAAGTGTTTACAACATATGCTATACCATTGCTTCACGGTCAATTTAATTAAAACTATATTCATCATGATGTTCACTTATTTTTTACAATTACGATGTGCTTTTAATGTTGCTTTTACAAATAAATTGTCCTTGTTGTAGCTGCAGAAAGTTTTTACCGTCTTTCTTTGAGATGCGACATGAGCTTTAGATAAACAGCCACAATCATAGAGAAGTAGACAATTCTTTACAGAATCAGAGACATGGAATGCAGAGAAGCGACTTTGCTGTAATGTTTGTCGAACACATCGTGTTTTGAATACACCAACAGGTTTCTGATTAATCTTTATGTGTGGACCCATAATCCACTATTTTGTCAGCAAAAACAATCAAACTCTTACCAAACAAGTCGGAGGAGATGGGAGCGGTCGGGCTATTTGGAGAGTAAACAGTGAGAAAAAAAGAACCAAGCAGAAAGCAGTTGGTCCTCAGTCTGCTGAAGGGAGAGTAGAAAAACAAAGTCTTATCAACAAACATGTTTGCCTGGTTTAAGAAGTGGGTACCACAGTGAGAACAGACCTTAGGTTAATGGTAACATCAAAGTTGGTGTCCAAGCCTGTTTAGTCATGGAATCAGTTATTGTTAAGCAAAATTAAGACAGCAAAAGGAATCAGGATCTGCCCGCTGTGGGAGCCACAGCCCTCAACATGGATTAGATCGTACAGAGAAGACTGAAATCATTTTATTTATTGGTTTGCATGCTGTACAAAATTATGATAAAAACATTAAAAGTAACATTTGGCCCCAGAAACATGTCATAATTACAGTTACAAATTATTTTCATCGTGAACAAGCTTGTGTTGTTTCATTTGCAGAACATCAAACTACAAATGTAGAAATTGCTGTGGAAATTTGGGTGTCTTAGTGCTGCATGTAAAAACGTACAATAGCTGTCAGACTCAGAACAATGCATCTAGCACCACTTACGTTGTTTTTACAAGAATAATCCAAAAACTGAGCTGTGTAAATGAAAACCCTATACATAAACAAGGCGGTGGAGATCATTGTTTTTTATATATTGCAAAAATAACAACTAAACATCAGCTCAGCTAGCATCTCCTAGAGTAAAGCCAAATGAAAAATACAGACTGCAGCCATCAGGCGCCGCTTGTTTAAGATATGAATCTATTAACACAAATGTAGCTTCAGAAAGTTAACAAAAGTCTGTACAGCAATGTGAAATATCAATATGATATATTTTCTGCGATTCACGAATTTGTAAACCTTCATTTCTTGTGTTGCTAGACATCTAAGACGGGCAAATGACTTTGGTGTTCTGTAGCTACAGGCTCAAAAAGGGACTGATTTCATTCCTGTACTTCAGAGCAGCCTCGGGAAACTCATCCACCAAACTCATCGCTAAGGAGTAGCAATCTGCTTAGACCTGCCTTTGAGAGAAAGACACTGGTGTATAGTTACATCTGTTTATTCCAACAATTCTCATTATAATAGTTAGAAAGGAACATATAAAGACAAAAATATACTGTATGAGATGGCACTGGTAAGAAATGTTTGTGTAGAGTTGTAAACTAACCTAGAGTTAAGCTTATTTACTCAAAATGTAAGTATTACATTTGTTTAGAAGACATTCAAATACATTTTCTTAAAACTAGATACTGTTGCAGCTTGGTCAAGTTTGTGTAAAGTCTTGATCGGCTGAGAATGTGAAGAATGTGCAGCGCATTCCAGTTTCAGTACAAGCCCTCCCTAGTGGGTAGATAAGTCCACTAATGACAGAAACAATGGTTTATGGGCAAGACTCAGTCTGTGTTTCCCTCTGAAAAATCTGGAGTGCAGAGTTAAAGAAAAATGAAAACACAATTCTCAAAGGATGTGTCCTCGATCTGTTGTTTTGTTTGTCCACTCCTCTCAGCCGCACTCTCATTTGTTTCTCATGCTGTTGTGAGACAGAACCCTCAAGGCAGTTTCACCACCACCACGCAGGCGCCTGCCCTTCCGATGTTGAGCGGGACCTCCTACAGGAAGACAGAGAGGTTAACATGTAGCTTTTCATCAGAGGCTGTCTCCAAAACCTCTCATTTCCCTCGATGCAGATAATAAGGTTATACTGCCAAGACTGGAAAAAACCCTAATACAAAAAAAAAAAAAAAGATACGATAAAATATTGATAAGCTTCAGTGGCTTCATCAGATTTACACTCTGGAGGGATTTCAACTAGAGCCTCAACCTTACAAGGAGCAAGTTCTTGTCTGAATCATTTAAAAAGTCAGTAGTGACTGTATCTAAAACAGAATTTATATTCTTATATCTTTATCTTCCTCATTAGAAAATAATCATCATCAAAAGACAGTGTATTTTAACATGTTGCTGTTGTTACCTCAGTCCACTCGTTATTCTGGGCATCATAGGACTCAACAGTGTTCAGGTATGTTTGGCCATCATATCCACCCACTGCATAAAGCTTGTCACCCAGCAAACACACCCCCACTGCATCCCGGGGAACGCTGAGGGAGGACACCGTGGTCCATGTGTCTGTCTTTGGGTCATACCTGTAAATGCGGTGCATCATCAGACATCTGAACTGATTTATTTCATCTGGTAGCCTGAAAGTGACATCACACAGGAGTCTGCGGGGCCCCTGGTGAACTCTTTTCACCTCAAACACACACTTTTTTATTATTTATTTATACAATTCATGATTGATTAAGATATCTAAATATTGAATGTTCACATTTTTTGTAGTTTTGGGTAATGGTTTGATAGATAATGGCATGAATAGATCAGCCTATAATAACAAAGGGTACACATACTTTACATGGATTATTGGTGAAAATTTATGAGCATATAACACTAGTAAAAGTGGGTAAAACACTCCATGCAAGCCTTTTTTTTCAATGGATATGAATTTGAGTGGGGGAATTGTGTGGATTCGGAAGCTGACATTTACAGTACTACTATTAAATGCATCCAGTCAAATGATAATAATGTGTCAGTTTGTTTTATTCCTTATTTGGGATTGAGAATCTCAGTTAAGATACAGTTGATGGAAAAAATAGTGTAGAAAATGTCCGTTATCATTTTATCTCAGGTGATTATATTGGCCACCAGATGGTGCCAGACACCACAAAATTAAATTGTGTGGAACCTGATCAGCCCCGTTGAGCAATGTGTTACACCGCCATGTCTCAAAAAGCAGGAAAAGGGTGGGGATCAAGAGTCCCTTCCTTTTGTTGTGATGAGAATGTTAACCCAGAGAAGCATGTACTGACCTCTCCACGCAGTCAGAGAGTCTAGAACAGTGGTTGGAAGCGGGGGCATCATGTCCACCCACAGCATACAGGAAGTTGTTATATGTTGTCACACCCACGCCTCCTCTCCTCTTGGCCATAGGTGCACACATGCTCCACTTGTTGGTGTGCGGATCGAAGCACTCCATCGACCTCAAACAGGAGCTTCCGTCACGGCCGCCAACCGCAAACAGTCTGAGAAATTAAACAAAATGGTTCAATATCTAGCTAGCATGGGGGCTTCTGGTGTTTTACCATCAGCCAATGAAAACCAGCAAGCTGCTGTTTTGGTTGGTATGGTAACTGCTAAAAAACTGATTCTGAGAATGTGGATGATGGACTCGGTTCCCACCTTTGAACTGTGTTTGACAGAACTGGCTAATGCACTGTACTTGGAAAAACCGAGCTATGACAATGATGGTAGATGGGATTTATTTAACCATATTTGGGGAACTGTTTTAAAATTTCTTCCCTGAGTGTTATGAATATATAACCCCACGGTTATACTAATTATGTCTGATTTCTTTCAGCTCCCATCTGGTTACTAATGTTTATCGTATAATTTTATTGTTGCTTGACTATGTTGCAGGAGATTCACAACTGGGCTGTTTTTTGTTTTGTGGGGGGTGAGACTGTGTTTTGTGTTGTTGTTGTTTTTTTGTGTATTATTAAAATGAATAAGAAATATATTTGGAAAAAAATGGTTCAATATCTCACATTCAGCTGTTTGTAAATACACAGGCCACATAAAATATTTCTAGAGATACAGGACAGAGCTGTAGAAAGTGTTTTTCAAAGGCCCCACTTCTTCAGTGTTCTTTTCCAGATAGATCACACCATTGTTTTAAGAGCCTGTAGCTCACACGGCTGACATCAAGAGAGTAAAGGCTGGAGAAACAGTTTCCCTGTTGTCTATTTTTGACCTAGCTGCAAAAATAACTCAGCGCCAACTTTTACACTGAATATTGCATGTAGCTGAGCAGCAGCCTCTTTTTTGAATCAGGCCGAGCGCCACTATCTTTCCTTAATTTAAAGCTAAATTGTATTCCAGTGCATTAACGCATACAAATACATAGTGTTTTGCTTTTAGAGTCTAGATTACACTGTATGTATTACCATGCTAATTAGAGTAGCCTTCCTCCACAGCAACATTATTTCTCGCATGTAGACCACAAACTAATTCAAGGGGTATAATATTGTCAAACTAATGGTGCAATAATCCTGCACTTCAGCTTTCCTCTCTTTTTTTACAGCTGTAATCACATTACTGCAGGATCTTTAACTTAAAAATATGCATTCTTGCAAATTTATTGAGTTTGCAAATCAATAAATCTTGTAGTTGGCTTGGGTGCATCTGATTCAGTAGGCAGAGAGCTACACAGTGTGGGGCTAATACAGCAAATGCTCCATCATCCTTTGTCACAAGCTGTGAGCTGGGAGTAACCAGTAGGGCTCAATCTATAGATCTAGGGATTCAGGAAAGCTCATACCAAGTCAATGAACGCAGGAGGTATTTAGGAGCAAGCCCATTCAATGCCTCGAAAGCGAGCTGGTGTTTCAACTTATCTGTGTTTCTTTCAGTAGAGGTTAGAATATGATTAAAAAGTGATTTATGCTTTGAAAAAAGGGTGGGGTGGGTGGGGGGTGGGGGGGGGCGCATTTGTTTTTAGCATTAAAACAAAAAAAAAACCACAATAACTCACTTTCCGTTGAGAGCTGTGACTCCCATGGTGCTCCGTGGAGTTGACATGCTGGCCACATAGTTCCACTGTCTGGCCTGTGGATCCCAGCGCTCTACTGTGTTTAGGTAGCTCCAACCATCATGGCCTCCAACTGCATACATGGGACCCTCAAGCACAGCAATACCTTAAGAATGGGAAAAGGAGATTAAAAACAAAGTGCTTGTGCTTTATGTTTGCTTATTCATGTGGGTTTTGGTTTTTTTTTTTGGTATTTAGGGGAAAGACCATCACCACAAATTTTGCATTTTGATTATATGTTCTAGTGATTCATGCTTTCATACCTCACAAGTCATATAAAATTCCATACACCTCATTAAGACTATCTGATCATAATGCACAGGGTAATTAAAACCAGTTGATGTTGATAAAGCATCAACGAAATAATGATTTCCAACTGCTCTCAGAGAAAGACGAGGAAAAGGTGCAGCTCTGATTTTAGAGCGATCTGAGTCATGCAGCAGCCCGAATCTACTCAGGAAACAGGAAGACTATAAAACAGCTTTGTTATTCATCATTCCTCAAGTCACAGAGGACATCTTAACTGGCAACAATGTGGGAATATTTCAACACAATGGATTTTTATTTTACAGCCCTTATTTCCTGAGGTGAGGGTTCACTTATTTCTAGGGGACATGAGGGCATGGCCGCATTTCAGAAGCTTAGTGACATATTACTGTCTTCTTGTTACAAAGCTCTTTTTTTATTACTAAAGCTTGGTTTTAAAAAGAAAAGTACGCACTCTTTCTAGTTTTCGCCTACAATGCACGCAGCAGGATATGGCTATGCAGGGATGTTTTTAGACACATAGTTCAAATATATATTGCAACTAGAAATATGCACATGATAAGCAAAGCAGCAAGAGACATTTGCTACAGGGAAGATCAAAGGCGGACCAGGTAATCTGTACAGTGTGATCTCCTGAACTTGCTGATACCTCTGACCACACCGGGTGAGTGAGATGAATGTTTTAACAAGATCTCTGTGTTCTGTTAGCAGGACCTGTTTCAACTGTGAATCAAAACGCTTCGGATATGAGACGTGTTGGGCAGGGAATGGGAAGGGAGAGCATCGCCATCACAGCTTGCCAAGCTTTGATAGGGGAATAGGAAAATATCAAAGGTCTGCATCAAAGAAATGTGGGATTTTTTTTTCGAAGAATATCATTTATGTACCCTCTGAGCAAGCATCCTGCATTTTTCAGTGTTCATAACACCATGAGAAAGTGAAAAATGTTCAAATATTTTTGGGTAATTTATGCTAATTTCTGCAGTCATTTAGATTAATTAACTAATCAAGATGCTAAAAAAGTGAACTAATCATTAAAACAAACAAAAAATTTCCTTAAACTACTTACATCTTAAAAAACATTACATAATGTATGGCCCTATAAAAACAAAGAGTTATGTTATGCTAAAGACACATACCAAGTCCATGTCTGTGTGTGGACATTGGAGGCATGGTTGACCACACTTTATTGATAGGATTGTAGCATTCCACCATGTTAGACGTCTTGAGCCCATCTCTTCCTCCTACCACATACAGCTTGTTGTCTATCACTGCCACACCAAACTGGAGTCGCCGTCCATTCATTACTCCGACCTGAACCCAGGTGTTTGTTCTCAAGTCATACTTTTCTATGGTGGTAGAGCCTGAAAATAAAAAAATAAAAAAAGAGCAAGTCTTAAGAATTTTACAGCAAACAACACTTTTTTGCTGATGGCTAGGCAGCCGGTTTGTGTGAGCTCTACCTTTGGTGGCATCCATTCCCCCCACAGCATAAAGTGCGCCCACAGTGGACTTCCTAGGTTTTGTTCTTGGACTTTGAAACATGGGACGTCGTTCAGGCAGCAGATGATATTTCATGGCCTCCATCAGAAGCTTTTGGCACTCCAAATCATCAGAAAACATCTTGTTGTTTTCTAGATCTGCAAGGAGCTGCATCACAAGGACTCACATTAGTTAGCAGCATAAAAAGAGGGAATGTCTCAGAAATGCAAAGAAATTGGTTCAAAGAATGCACCAAATGTTACGTAAATCACATTTTAATGAAAATCAAAAATCTGCCGTTACAGACGTGTTCATTTAATCTCAACGCTGAGCTGAAGAACTGAGACATCAGTTCCTTTTCCAGAAATCATCTCTTGCACAAACATATTGTCTTCTTTAGGTGCAAAGAGAGAAAATAGAATTAAGGGAAGTCATTTCAGCATTACCATGACATGAGAAACTACTGCATATAATTGGTATAGTCACAAAATTGATTTGTCTGTATATTTTGCTCCTGGATAATATCATTAAGTACTTCTACTGTTTTGGAAAATACCTTCTAATCAGTCTGAAATGTCCATGAATCTCTTGAAGCTACAGTGATGACTAAAGAAGCTGCTTTTCAAACAGCTTTTGTTTTCAAACATGCTTTCACTGAATTTTTCCCAGAACTTTTAATATTCATGAGTTAAAAGTTCTGTTTCTGATCTTGCTATGCCTTCAAGTAATGTCAGCAGAGCTGCTCTGCCAACACAGAATAAAAAGAAGCAGCTCCAGCTTTGCAAAAAATACAATGATTCATTTCTGTTGTTTGTTTGCCTCGCAGAAAACAGCCTCTCCCAAACCAATGGACAAAATAACTTGTGCATGAGATCATATTTTCATGGTTTTTTTTTCATTTATAAAAGCAGCTGCCCCATTGTTTTCTTTTTCTTTCTTTGTTTGTTTCTTTTTTTTTGTTTTGTTTTAAAAAATCTGGTCATGGGTTTTTTTCTTCTTTGTTTTTTTTCCCTTCATTTGTTTAAATTAAATATTATATAAAATCATATGTGCAGAGGCTTTGGAAGCCAAGTTATGAGTAAAAGTAGATTTCATGGACTTCATTTATCTGTCAGAAAATGCTTTTATTTGTAATGTAAATTTAGATGGCACAGTTTTAAAACCTTCTTTTTGTTTCAGAAGTGCAATGCTCCAACAGTGTGAGATGCACTGTTAAAAAGTATATATTTAAAAATATGTTCAAGCTGTTATAAGAGTCTAAATACGTGTCACACGTCCGCTGGGTTGCCATTGTGAACAGAATATTCTAATTTTGGCCAAATACATAAAAACCATTATTGAAAAAGGGCCTTAAAAAGTGTAAAAATGGCATAGAGCTGACTCCACTAGAAATAAAATTTCTTTTTCAGTTTTTGTTTCCATAGTTGAACTCTAGAATCCTTATTATGTGTGTCGTCTGTTTTCTCACCTGTGGAGGGAGAAGAGGCAGGCGGATGTAAGCCAGGAGCACTCCTAGGTCCTGTTGTCGATGCTGGACATCATATCTCACCCACATCATCAAAGCTTGAAAGATTGTTTCTTCATCAGGAACATTGATGTCATCGCTGGAGAGAAGCTTAACGATCTCCGCCGTGGGGAGCAGCAGGAACTCCTGGTTCTGAATGACCTCCAGGAAGTGCTCCTGGAACAGAAAGGAGACACAGAGGAGACAGATAATCATCAGTTATTAGCCGAGGAGTATGCTTGGTGCAGCAGTGTGAGTGTGAGTGTCAGCCTAGTTCTATACTTATGAGGACCAAGTAGCACAGAGAGAGAGAAGTGAAGCAAAATAAAGAAGCTAAATAGTGGCATTTCAGGAGCTGCTATCTTCCATAACTGATAACACGAGTGAAATACTCAACAAGTATTCTTAGATAATAAAGATGAAATCATAATTTGTTTTATTTTACTCATTCAAAAAAAGGAAAATTAAACATAACAGAAATCAATCTGCCCCAAAAAAGTCTTTCCAAAAGATAAAAACACTTTTGTTGCTAATCATAAATGATACAAACAAGCCTTTAAAAGCCATTTAATGAGAAAAGTAAGTCCATGCATACCACCACAGCAACCTCACCAGTGTGTCCAGCTCCAAGCTTTGTGGAAGCTGCTCTCTATTGCCTTTCTAAAGATTAATCTTCCATTTATTGGCCAGAAGCCCAACCACTATGACAGCACTGCATGGCTACCTCTTCAAGGTCTTTGTCTCTGGGCACTCCCATTAAAGATGATGTACTGTGTAAAGCCCTGGACTGCCTCTATGCATCTATAGTATGTCCAGCAGTAAAACACTTGTAGGACACACTGAGCAATATTTTGTTGTAATTTTTCCTGTTTACTCTTTGAACAAAGCTCAGCATTAATTAACAGGCTGCCATGCTAACAGTGCACTCTATAGAGGGAATTCTCTACAATTACAGAAAACAACTAAGCTATTGATTGTCAGCTTGAAGCACATCACAGGATCTTTGGTCTGATCTTAATGAGGGCAGGTTTTAAGAGCTTAACATGGACAGCTTTAATGAAATTGAAGGACATCTATCGATCTCTGGTGGTGAAGCTGAGGGCGGAGATTCCTTCCACCTGACGGATCATTTAGTTGTGATCGCCTTGACTTGAACAGATGAAAATGAAAGCAAAAGCTAGGGTCAACTTTCTTTCATGACCATCTCACAGGACATGTCTTTGGATAATCCTTACTGAAATAACTCCTTGGAAAATTTGATCAGCCAATAACAGAAATAATTCTGCTTAACAGTAAGAGAAATATATCTGTGGGGTGGGGGGGTTTGTTTGTTTTGCTTTGTTGGGAATTTTTTTTTTATAGAAGGAGCAATTCTGCTGTTTAATCAGAATGAGCCTGAGAGGATTATTTTCTAAAACCTTTTAGATAACAATCTGCAGAGCTAGCAAAACAGACTGTTAAAGTTCCTCTCTAAAACACACATTCATTTACAAAAATCTAACATTACATTTGTATGTGCCACAACATAAAAGAGGCAACTGCTTCATAAAGGAAAAGGATGTTAAGAGGCACATCTTGGCTGCCTCGCTCAAAAAGGAAAACCAAGCTTATCAAAACATAACTTGGTCCACTCAGGACGCAGTGGATGGTGTACCAGGAAGCCGACTGCTCCCCCTGTTCATTACAGAAGTGATTGAACAGGAAGCTGGTCCTCTTGTGCAGTTTGATGATTAGATTAACCTCCTGCTCTTGGACGGGGTCTATGTAAACTGGGTGAGCAGATGTCCTTTAGGAGATAACGCCTGCCTCGGGCTGTGCTTCTGCACTTCTGCATGACTGGAAAAACAAATGATCTGACAAATATGTGGGTGAATCTTAATCCGGTGCAAATATCTGTCAGAGAAATATATTGGAAGTGCACATGCGCTAATCAGTGTGCAGCAATGTGTCTAACCTAACAGCACACAACCAAATTACATAAGGTGAATGCATGAAATATTTCAATTTCTATTCAAATGTGCACATCACCTCTGCTGAAATGAGGAGTTATAAATAGCCAAGGCCACAATATTTTATTCCTTTACAGCTTCTTTTAGGATATTTAAATTTGAAAAACAGAGAAAAATGTGAATGTGTTATGAACTGCTCCAATTTAGGGATGTTTCTA
>JBBDHI010000007.1:18359454-18369591 GCA_037177115.1 Craterocephalus stercusmuscarum
TACACAGGTTAAATTGGAGTTGATGCAAGCAAAATCTAATTCAAAATATTGTAACAAACTGAGTTAGAAGTCTCTACATTATGTTGAACAAAGTAAATTCAGTCAGTTATAAAGCATTCGACTTTCATGTAAACTCAAAGATTCATTGCTTTCATTGTTGTAGTTGCCCATCCACATGCAATAAAAAGCAAAGGCCCTTATTAAAAATAAATAATTCAGCCCGCCACAAAGCGGTGTTCATCAGCCTACCATGGTATAGTTGTGAGCCACGTTCAGCAAGTCCACACAGCCCTGGGCATCGGCAAAGGATCGTATTCCGAGGCAATTGGAGGGATGTAGCTGTTTCATTAGAAAGCTGCAGCAGACTTGGATGACTTGTGAAAGCTGGAGGAGGCAAGCTGCCGCCAATAAACTCTCAATGGTCTCCTCTTTCAGCTCAAGGACACCTGCAATGTCAGGACAAAGAAGATACCGTTTTAATGTCTTCATTGAAAGTATTTTCAATAGTTAAAACACAGGTGAAGAATGGTATTCAGTAAGACAACGACAAAAAAAGAGCATTTAAAGCAAAGTATTAGCAGCAAAATGACTGAAACTGAGGAATAATTTCTCTTGAGTTCAAAACAATACATTGACTCCTATGAGCTTTACTTTTATTGGCAGAAAAACATACTAATTTGCCAACATAATGATGTTTACCCAAATTTAAAACAATTAAAGTGGACCATCTAATTCCAACACATGGTAGGGGATTTTCTAAAGGGCAGTTTGCCTGGAAAATAAAACAATTTTTAATTTGAAGCGCTTCCCACTCAGTGAGCCCAATAATGAATTGTCTTATTGATCCTTTTTAATCATGCAGGATTTAGAAAAGCTAGTAAATGTTTGTATGAGCACTTACCAGTGTAGGCGAAATGAACCAGGGATCTGAGGGCCTCGGGATCAACTCCCTCCATCTTTATCTCCTCTTGCTTTGCCTCTCTAACATCGCTGGTGAACATAGCAGCAAAGTAGTCCGAAACAGCACTTAAGACCAGTCTGCCGTGAAGGAAGAAATATATATCAGATGAATATTTCTTACACTGGTTTACACGGTCACATGGAATTATTTTAACCTTGTGCTTTGTGTCCTCGGGTAGTTTTGCACTTCAGTAACAGGCATATCTAAAAGTTTATTGAAAGTTCACTCAAACTGTGAAGCCAAATAATTATTCCATGTAGCTGCTGTTTCGTGTCGTATATCACTCTGTACTGTGGCTTAAGAGATTTTAGGCCATTTGAGGTCCCTGTAAGAAATGTAATCCGTTCTACTGCATGACTCCAGTTTGTCAGAGGATGACAAATGATTTTATCATTCATCTTTTTTCCCCAAAACTATAATGGCCTGAACTGTAATCATGTTAGCTCAAATGTCTCATTTGTATAACAAAGCGGTGGATTCATGAGGGACAGGGGTCCTATGACACTCCAAGGAGTCTACTGTATATTACCAACGTTTATCAGTATTCATTGTATCACATGTGATTTAGTACAAGTAACATTTTCATAGGTCCACTGTAAAGAACATACTATATATTTAATGCAAATTCCTTCCAGATTTTTTTTAAACATGTGATTAATGAAGACTGCGTAATTTCAGGAAGTAAAGTAGAAAGCAGAAACAGACACAGAATGGATCTTTTACAGGGACAGTTTAGCTTTGAAATTCTGTAAGATGGACTAAACTAAAGTATTTTATCAACTAAGTTCTCCAAATACTGCAGGAGAAGGCGACTCAAAACAACTAATGGTCAATGAATAGATAATGAAACTTACTGTGATACCTTTTGCAATCATGGAGTGACACACAGCTTGCCTTGCAGCTGTTGCATTCAGTGCAGCTCAGAAAACACAATTTTGACAGTCTAATTCACTGTAATGAAATAGGGCTGCAACAATACTTGTAATCGTTCAGTAAAGGTGCATATAACTGTGAACACTGTATGGAAAGATACAGAATTTTTTCATGACCTTATCCAGATGATGCGTTAAGTGTTGAAAGCTTCGAGGATCTGCTTTCTACTGCTCCGTCTAGGCTGCCTCAACGAGCACAGATCCACTGAGCACCTTTAACATGCATTCACTGAAGCAGGGGTCATGTTGACAGAATATTTTCTAATATTGATGATTTTTATCAAATTGGTGTTGGAAAAATCTGAAGATCATCTGTCATTTTGAGAAATTTCAACATTGGATCAAAAGCCTGTATTTAAGTTTTTAAAAAGTATTTATAATTAATTTTGAAAATATGATTTAAAAGAAAGGGTTAGCTCAAATATCCTGTTAAAAAATAAATAACCTGTTAAAAATATCATGCTCAAAAACATAAAATAAAATTCATAGAATAAATATTAATAAAGATTTTTTAAAAATCAGCGAATAAAGTGATTAATTACACTTAACTCAGCACACGTGCATAATTTTGATTAAAAGTTCTAATCGACTGATACATCTTGTTTTAAAGAATTAAAAACAGACCTAGTAAAAAATAATTGTCAGGAATCATTTCAGAACATGTGGTATTTAGTGGTCAAATTTGGTTCTTCCAGAGGAGCTGAGTGAACTCATGGGTTCTAGGAATTCAGGAAATGTGGTCTGTTCAAATCAGCCTGGAACTTGATGCCCAAATATTGACCCTTCTGTACAGCAGATCACCGTGTTCTTTGATGTGTAAGTAGTGAGGACAGGAGGATGTGCAGAAGTTTAATTAGATTACAGAAGTGCAGATATTTACAAATCAATGAGTGAATATGGGGTTTGCAAGTTAACTATCATCTTCTTATTAGAGGATACTTGGTTTGCATTTCAAACATCATTGACTTGTACCTCAGAAGCTTCAAGCTGATAAAACTTTGTTGCAAACTCCAGACCAAAGCCTTAATGCCTGCATCGCCAGATTAATGAAACACATCCAGAGCTGCTTTTCCTCTAATCTATAGCAGATGCAGGAGTAATTAATGGAATCAAAGCAAATAGAAGCGCAAACACCGACCTATGAGCAGGTATCTTGTGGTCTCCTGCTATCAAGAGAACATCACACAGCTGCTTGTGCTGGAGGTAGGTCTCCATTTTACGAAACGTCTGCTCGGCATGATTTGCAGCCTGGAAAAACTCATCGGAGGAGTTGGGGTTCATTCTGGAGAAATTGCTCAGAACCAGCCTGTGAAACACAAGAAACAAGGGAGGTGAAGAAGTATTACATCAGTCTTCATTTGCCCTTTACTGAACACAGTAAGCAGTGCCTTCTATGAATGTAAAAGACTAGAGTACATAAAGTTTGTTGCATTTAAAATACCATTTGCCTGCTCAGATATTACAATAAAACAATAAACTATGAGCAATAATCTTTACTTAAGGGGTGGATTTAATCAATAAATATTAACATAGACAAATTAATTAAGTACATTCATTGAGTTCACTCATCCTGTCCAAGTATAAAGCAAGAAAAAATTTAAGCTGTACACACTTAGATAAGCAAGAAATTACTGAGGACACAAAAAAGCTTATTTTGGCACAGGGCACCCCTGAATCCACTACTCCCTGTGGTGAATCTGCATCTTTCTTGTCAGTCTAAGCTGAAATTAAAACTGTAACGGACTGAACTCCAAACATAAGTAGCTCACTAAGCACTGTCGTCCGGTGGGAACAAACAAGCCCCGCAATCTATGCAACAGCTTTCCAGAGAGAATGTGCACATGGCTTATATCTGTTCCCGTGTGCCTCTGCATATCTGTGCTTCCCAAAAAATAAATAAATAAGTAACAGGGACTTAACAAGTGAACCAGCCTGTTTTTTGCAGCATTGTGGCAAGGCTGAGTCCCCGTCCCCACAGGCTGCTAGATTACACGCTGTTTTACAGGCATCCTGGTAATCCCTCACACTCATGCCAAATAATGCAGCCCAGTCACTCTGGTGTCCTTCACAGAGAAAGTATGTTCATTGACATTTAGGGTTGTTTGTTAAGCTACATAAACACCCGAGCCGTCTCTCCGGGGGAATTTACTGTCATCTCATGGTCCTTCTGCTGTCTGAAGACTGATAGAGCTCAGGAAAGAAAAATGCTGCTGCTATTTAAAGCACTAAAGCAGCACTTATCACTGCTTATACATTGATATGAGAGCCGCATTAACCGGTAAAGTTAGATTTGTCAATGCAAATAAACTGCTTGGCAGCACTGCGTATTGGCACACAACAGGATTGATATTACAGGAAAGAGAGGGTGTTGGCTTTTATTGATGTCCTGTTTAACACACTATTATAAAGTTTTCAGCCAACTTTCTTGTCTTTGTTTGCGAAAAGCAACAATGTTTTCCCCCCAGGGAATTGTTTATATTGCACAGCAGCAGTTTCCTATGGTCTAACCTTTATTGGGAGACTTTATGCTAAACGCAGGAGTAATTTATTGCCCTGTCTTGATATTCCCCCATGACTCCAGAGTCTTGCAAAGGAACACCAAACAAGACTGAATAAGCAATTGGGCCATAAAACTAAGATCCATTGCTTTTGTATTGGCTCCGATACATGCTGTAGGGATTTTTCATGCCTACCAATCTCTCCGACACTAATTGCTTTGGTATCACATTCTCAGGAGCAGTAAATTTACACTGAGGTGTATATTTTGCACCTCAATCCAGTTCCTTAGAAGAGGGTTGGATCATCAGGGGTATAGTCCAATTTTATTGAGGCACTAAAACCCTAAAACAGGTTAAAACAGAGAAACTGCTGTGAGGACGATGCTGCTACACTACATCACTAAGCAGTTCACATAGAGTTGAAGGAGCCATATAGATTCACACAGAATAAAACAGGACCATATAAATTTACCAACAAAACTGAATAAGGTACACGAGAGTAGACCCTCTGCTTTATTTGCCATCTTGCTAAATTCATCCCACAGCATTACTTTTTCATGAGCACATATCACCTGGTCTCGTTGTCATTTCCTCTTCACACTTTCCCAGAGCCATCTTGCCACAATGTGACTAATTGCCTTTAAGACACTGCAGTGATGCTGCATATTCAATGAGGTGCAGGTTATGAAAATTCTTTGCAGTATTTCACAGTTTCATCAGGACCAGAAACCCGTTTTTAAAAAGCTGCTTTATTGAATCTCTGCGTTCTATTTTTTTCCTACAATATACAAACAAATGCAGCGCTCATGAATAATAATACAAAACAGTTATTGAAGATAAATAGATCAATGAGTCAAGATGTGCTTTCCTCAGCCCAGATTAGCTCTTAGCTGTAAATGTCAGACATGTTGGTGAAAATCTGTCTTATTCCAACCAGTGTCAGTTCCATCCCTCTATAAGAAGAAAAGTCGTGCCTGCCTGGGCCAAATGGGAAATGTATCTTTCAAAATGGATTATAACAGCCATTTCCCCCAGAAGGCTGCTGAGCAGCTTGGGTTGGGTTGAGAATCCAACAATTCCTACAAAGCCCTATGCAGCATGTCTATGTATTGCATTAAAACTTTTATGTGTGTATACTTCGACAGACACTTTACTACAACTGGGCTTTATGTTGAGGGAAGTACATTCACTGACCACAATACCTGGGAAGTAGAAGTGAGATAAACATTCTGCCCTGAAATATATTTCCCCCTCTGCATTTTGCCTACCTCATATGGGCTCACAACAGATGTTATTACTTTGAAGTAATTGTTGCACTGTTACACCAGCTTAGTACTGGTAATGACTCTGGACCTCTGGCTGCATATGGGGACCAAGCCCACTTGGCTTCCACAAAGTGCAGTCAGCAAGCCCTTTATGTCAGTGGGTATAACAGAAAATTGCAAAAGCTTTCTAAATTAAAGATATTATATTTTTTCTACAGTGGCCATGACAGCGGCTGCAAATTCCACCAAGCAAGCTATGAAAAGAGCTTCAAATAAAGAATGTGGTTACAGTAAGAGTCCAGGGAATGCATTATGTCGATGAGTGTCTTCACAGACCAAGAAAGACTCGTGCATGCTGTGCAGGGGGCATGGGGGTGTTCTGTGACTGAAAAATGTGCAGGTCTTAGCGGAAAATTCCTAACTGCTTTATTGATGGCAAGTTAACATTCACAATGTATATCGCTGATGTATTGATCTATTTGTGTTTCATTTCTGTGGTTAAAAAAACTAATTTACATCTTGGAGCTGCTAGAGTTTATATGTACTGCATTAAGCTATACCTTTCATAAGCACAACATCCAGTACACATCAGTTTGGACTGAGAAGTTCAGGTAGAATTTAAAATGACCTCCAATGTTCAAGGAAGTAGATGGAATTTGTGTTTATGATCAAATCATATGAATGTCATGCTTCTAATTTTTTCAGTGAGAGTTGATTTTCCACCTCAGTCCTTACAAATTCAATTAAAATCCACATGAGGATATTACAGACAGTAAACAGGAAATGTCATCAACTCGTGGTGAGGGGACTGAATAGTTCTATCCCATCACAAGTAAAATTGCTGTCCACAGAGAACCCTTTCTGGAAAGTGAAGCATCATGTTTACTGAATGAATGTTTTGATGTGGTCTTTGAAATGCTTATGTGGTTTTTCTAAACTTCTATCATGATTCCTTAAAATGATTTTCTCAAGATGTGAGTAGGCACAGTTGAAGCTTAAAGCAAAGCTTTATTCAAGCCCTCGGGTTGAATGTACATTCACAAGACAAATGTAATGGTTCATATACTCATCTCTTAGCTTACCAAACTTCTGAAATAATTCTTTTTCAGCATTTGGCTGACTTCCCAGTGTCCTGCTCAAAATAACATGTATATAAATGATTATACTGCAGCTTGGCCTAGTGTGTCATCCATGGTCACAGGGTGACACAAACCCTCTGCACCTACTGTAACTGCTTTCTGGTACAGAGGTACTTGCATGCACAGGTACAGCAAAGCAAACAGAATTTCAAAATAGACAATTTGTGAATGTGTATGAAATCCCTTTTCCCTTTTGCTGTGTGTAATTAATGCTGTGTTTTTCTTCCTTCTGGTTTTATGTGTTTTTTCAAAAAGTTTCGTTTTTTTGTAAAGGCCTACTGTATCATTA
This sequence comes from Craterocephalus stercusmuscarum, assembly GCA_037177115.1. NCBI lineage: Eukaryota > Metazoa > Chordata > Actinopteri > Atheriniformes > Atherinidae > Craterocephalus > Craterocephalus stercusmuscarum. Next base: position 18,366,539 of record JBBDHI010000007.1, read on the forward strand.
CCCCCATAAATAATATATTTTCTCACAGGCCAGAAACCGTACTTATACTGCAAACAATGTTTGTTTTTTACTCTAAAGTTTTGATTTCCAAACATAATCAAGTTGTCTAAACCCAACTAGGAAGTAATAAGGAGTTATGTGCAGTTGTATTGATGTGTTGCTAAGGCAACCATCAAAATTGTATTGATTAAGGTTTGTTTTCTAAAGTGTAAGGATAGTGCTGTTGCACTACTAACAGAATATAATGAGAAGACACTTTTTGCCAATTCTCACCTTGCCCTTAAGAGCCTTCCATTTGTAACAGTGCTATGCATAGCTTTTGCATTCAACATTATAGTCTAAATCCTCAAGAGGATTTCTTGGCTTGTTAGATGCTACACTTGATTATGCCTGCTTCTAAATGCTCATATGAGGGGTGTTTCCCTTTTGCCCCAATGTAGGGATAGTAGAATAGAATAAACCCCTATGACAAGGATTTCCTGATAAATTAGCATTTTCCCCAACTGCACATCTTTAATTATGCATGCTACAAAAAACCCAGAGACTATTTCCTGATAACGTGCTACAGCTGGTGAAACATTTGTCCCCCTTTGGTCTATGCCACACTATCATATTTTGTGTTTGATGTCAGTTGTCCGTGGTTCTTGACTTTATTAAATGTCATGGCCCTGCTAATAAATTCATCATGGAAAACCATGTCAAGGATTCTTTTCTTTGAATTGGTTCAATTCAGGGGCGAAAAAAGAGACTGATCCATATTTAAGCAGAAATTAGAGGATGCGTCCAGCATTTAATGTGGCTGCACGCTGTCTCACCTCTGCTCAAAGTTTTGTTCAGAAGTGCAAAGATTTTCTACTTCTGCTTCATCGTTAGCGTACTGGGAAGGTCTTTGCTTTATATGCTGATTGATAAGAACAACACTTTAAATTTATCGTACAACAGAGTACAAATCCTTCAAGGGGACAATTTGAGATTACAGCAAGAATATAGCGTTTGTAATTTATGGCATCTTAACAAGGTGTCCACTGGATGTGTCACGTATCGTCCATTTGAGCCTTGTGGCGTTATGAGGCATTCAACAAATATCTGAATTACTGCTGCTGACAGAGGACGAGGTGGTGGTATTTCTTTTCCAAGGCGGTGGCAAGGGAATTGAGATATCATTCAAACTAACAGCCCGCTGACTCGAGACTCTCTTAGTGTGTTTGTGAGGGAGGTCAGGGTTTCTATTCTACTTAGGTTAACTTGTATCATATATTGTATGTAAAATGTAATGGAGGGCTTATTTGGATTCGAATCAGGAGGACACAGTTAGGTAGATTGTTATGAAAGGGTAGATTAAATTAAAGGTGGGAAACAAAGTATTATGAGCACCGTGCTTAATTCATAATGTTTGATTTAACAACTCTGCAAATTGAAGCCACTTGGATGAGGAAGGTTATTTAAATTCAGGGGGACACTGATGGAACAAGGGGAATTAAAACTGCAAAAACCATAAAAGAAATGGGTCCTTTAGTTTGGGGGTTATCCTCAATACTTAGTTATTTTAAATCGATCATGTAAAATATTAACAAGAAGAGAGAGTATAACCAAATTAAATAATTTAAACAAAAAAGGCTGAAGCAGTTGATGGGATGGCTGGCTTATAGAATCTGTGTGAAAGAATGTGATCACTGCAGGGCATACACCAGAAAAATGAGTGACACATATTTTTTAGCTACAGAGGAGCAGATAAAACTTTTGTATTTTTCACAGCCAGCAGAGCTGATTTCTTGATTCTGCCTGAGGAGTTGTGACAAATTACATGTCAAGGATTTATGATGTGAGACGTAATAGGGCCACCCAGCTTGTGAAGTAAATGAATGTACATTTCTCATTGACATCCACACATCTGTTTAGCTACAGATGCACGTGAGCTATGATGTATTACACAGTCACTGGTCTAATTCAGGATACGTAGTACATCTATACATGCACTGTTTATCCCAAAGTTACAATTAATGAGTGGCCATATTTCCATTAAGCATGATTTTGATTAAAAAGTGGCACAAAGCTACACACAGCTGTGGATTTCCCCAAGTGTGCATAATGAAACAGATTGTTGCTGCCTTTTCAGCTATTTCTTGTGCTAAATGATCAGGAAACAGATTTCAAAGTTGCTGACAGGGCAAATCTTCATATGAAAGAAGGAATTGCATTAAGTTTTTGTAAATTTTCCTTACGGCGTAGCAGAAAATAAATAAATTCTACATTATACACAGTTCAGAGTGAAATAAGACCTTCCGATAAGCTAATATTATCAAATCCATAAATAAATATCACTATAATGAAACATATCTGAGCCAAAGATGGATTTTATGATCCAGCAGAGCAGAGCCTTTTCAATAATTCAGTATCATTGTCAAAATATGCTGGCTGAGCTGTATTTTACATGGCCAACATGAACTCAAGGTCCCTCAAAGCTCGAGAGTTACACATTTTTACTGTGAGGCACATCTTTTATGCATGCTCTTTTCACACATAGGGACTCCAAAACATGAACATCTGCCAATTATGCCAACACGGAGAGCAGAACGTGGAGTTGACTGAAGCCGTAATCTTAACTCAGAATAATTCATGTTCAGTTCTGGGAGCCCAACCATCCACTGCCTGTGGCATTCATTCAATCCGCATTGGCACATTTTTGGCTGCAGGTAGAAAATATGTTTAGAATAGCCTATTTAATCAAAGGGGCGGCTAAATAAAAACAAAGAAATAGGTTTGTGTTGATTGTTTATTTTCTCATCAGGTGCAGGGAACAAAAGCACCAGGGAATCTGTGAAGCTTAAGGACCAATCACCTTAGAATGTCACAGACAAGATAAAAGGAGAGCTGTTCTTTTCATCTACCATGCCAGGTGCTTTTAGGGTTGTTGTTTATTTGGGGGGGGGGTGGGGGGGGGGGGGTTGCCAGACACACAGACACAAACACATGCAGGCACATCTGTATCTTGTTTACTTCAGATGTAGGATCACACAACAGTCAGGGAGAAACACAATATAAAGAGGCAGAGG
>JBBDHI010000007.1:18383076-18406990 GCA_037177115.1 Craterocephalus stercusmuscarum
GGACCTTCAAGTTTTGGACCTTTCATTCCAAATGATGGCATTTTGAATTTAGGCATTTTTAATCCTCCTTTGTGACCTTCAAAATCAATATCTGGTCCTTCAATGTCCAACTCAGGACTTTCAACGTTCCCTTCAATCTTTGGAACTTTTACATCCACATCTCCCTCGACTTTAGGTCCTTTCAGTTTTATATCCACATCCGGAGTCTCCATTTTTGGACCCTTGATGTTGAGTGATGGCATCTTGATTTTTGGCATTTCAAATCCACCCTTGTGTCCTTCAATGTCAACTTCTGGACCCTTGATGTCAATATCTGGTGTTTTTAGATCTCCCTTTATCTTTGGAGCTGACACATCCACATCGCCTTTGAGTTTGGGCCCTTTCAAGTTGAAATCTACATCTGGCATGGACAGTTTGGGTCCAGAAATTGTTGGCATGTTGAATTTAGGTCCTTTGAGTTTTCCACTTGGACTTTCAATTTCTGCCTCTATTCCTTCAACATTGATTTCTGATGTCTTGAGTTCAGCACCAGAATTTGGTAGATTAAAATCAACTCCGGGCATGTCAACCTTCGGACCCTTGAAACCAAACTTTGGCATCTTGAATTTAGATCCTTTTGTTTTTGGGCCACTTATTCCAACATCAATATTAAGTCCGTCAGAGCTTTCAGCAGTCCCTTTCATATTTATATCACCATGTTCCAGTTTCACATCAGGCTCTGGGATCTTAACCTTTGGTACTTTGAATACAAATTTTGGCATTTTGAATTTTCCTTTCTTTGAAGAAATATCTGGAACATCAGTTGCAACATTTGGTCCTTCAACTTCAGCTTTCGGTGCTTGAACATCTCCTTTCAAATCACCCTTGAATTTTGGTCCTTTCACATTTATATCAACATCAGGCAGTGATATTTTGGGTCCAGATATGGTTGGGAACTTAACCTTTGGCCCGCTTACTTTGCCCCCTGAAGATTCAAAATCAAGGTTGGAAGGTTCAGTTTGAACTGATGGGGTGTTGAAATCTCCTTCAACCCCGGGAATAGACACATCTCCTTTAATTTTGGGTCCTTTGAGATTAATATCCCAATCTGGAAGCTTTGGTCCTGAAAGGGATGGCATCTTGATTTTTGGCATTTCAAGTCCACCCTTGGGTCCTTCAATGTCCACTTCTGGACCCTTGATGTCAATATCTGGTGTTTTCACGTCTCCTTTTATTTTTGGAGCTGACACATCCACATCGCCTTTGAGTTTTGGTCCTTTCAAGTTGAAATCCACATCTGGCATAGACAGTTTTGGACCTGAAATTGTTGGCATGTTGAATTTGGGTCCTTTTAGTTTTGCATTTGGGCCCTCAATGTCCACCTCCGGCCCTTTAAGGTCAACATCAGGTGCTTTGACATCGATATTTCCTTTTGGAAGGTTCACATCAAAATCTGGACCTTCAAGTTTTGGACCTTTCACTCCAAATGATGGCATTTTGAACTTGGGCATTTTGAATCCTCCTTTGTGACCCTCAATATCAACATCTGGTCCTTCAATTTCCAACTCAGGACCTTCGATGTTCCCTTCAATCTTTGGAGCTTTTACATCCACATCACCCTCAACTTTAGGTCCTTTTAGTTTGATGTCCATATCTGGAGCCTCCATTTTTGGACCCTTAATGTTGAGTGATGGCATCTTGATTTTTGGCATTTCAAATCCACCCTTGTGTCCTTCAATGTCAAGTTCTGGACCCTTGATGTCAATATCTGGTGTTTTTATGTCTCCTTTAATTTTTGGAGCTGACACATCCACATCGCCTTTCAGTTTTGGTCCTTTCAAGTTTAAATCCACATCTGGCATAGAAAGTTTTGGACCTGAAATTGTTGGCATGTTGAATTTGGGTCCTTTTAATTTTGCATTTGGGCCCTCAATGTCAACTTCTGGTCCTTTAAGTTCAACTTCAGGTGCTTTGATGTCAATATTTCCTTTTGGAAGGCTGACGTCAACGTCTGGACCATCAAGTTTTGGACCTTTTATTCCAAATGATGGAATTTTGAATTTAGGCATTTTGATTCCTCCTTTGTGACCTTCAATATCAATATCTGGTCCTTCAATGTCCAACTCGGGACCTTTGATGTTCCCTTCAATCTTAGGAGCTTTTACATCCACATCCCCCTCTACTTTAGGTCCTTTCAATTTGATGTCCACATCTGGAGCCTCCATTTTTGGACCCTTAATGTTCATTGATGGCATCTTTATTTTCGGCATTTCAAATCTACCCTTGGATCCTTCAATGTCAACTTCTGGACCCTTGATATTAATATCTGGTGTTTTCACATCTCCTTTTATTTTTGGAGCTGACACATCCACATCGCCTTTCAGTTTTGGTCCTTTCAAGTTGAAATCCACATCTGGCATAGAAGGTTTTGGACCTGAAATTGTTGGCATGTTGAATTTCGGTCCCTTTAGTTTTGCATTTTTGCCCTCAATTTCCATCTCTGGCCCTTTAACGTCAATATCAGGTGCTTTGACATCAATGTTTCCTTTTGGAAGGTTCACATCAACATCTGGACCTTCAAGTTTTGGACCTTTCATTCCAAATGATGGCATTTTGAATTTAGGCATTTTTATTCCTCCTTTGTGACCCTCAATATCAACATCAGGTCCTTCAATGTCCATCTCAGGACCTTTGATGTTCCCTTCAATCTTTGGAGCTTTTACATCCACATCCCCCTCAACTTTAGTTCCTTTCAGTTTGATGTCCATATCTGGAGCCTCCATTTTTGGTCCCTTAATGTTAAGTGATGGCATCTTGATTTTTGGCATTTCAAATCCACTCTTGGGTCCTTCAATGTCAACTTCTGGACCCTTAATGTCAATATCTGCTGTTTTCACATCTCCTTTTATCTTTGTAGCTGACACATCTACATCACCTTTTATTTTGGGGCCTTTCAAGTTGAAATCGACATCAGGCATAGATATTTTGGGTCCTGAAATTGTTGGCATAGTGACTTTGGGTCCTTTTAGTTTTGCATTTGGGCCCTCAATGTCCATCTCTGGCCTTTTAAGCTCAATATCAGATGCTTTGACATCAATGTTTCCTTTTGGAAGGTTCACATCAACATCTGGACCTTCAAGTTTTTGTCCTTTAACTCCAAATGATGGAATTTTTAATTTAGGCATTTTGAATCCTCCTCCATGGCCCTCAATATCAACATCTGGTCCTTCAATGTCCATCTCTGGACTTTCGAACTTCCCCTCAATCTTTGGAGCTTTTACATCCACGTTTCCCTCAACTTTCGGTCCTTTCAGTTTGACGTCCACATTCGGAGCCTCCTTTTTTGAATCCTTGATGTTGAGTGATGGCATCTTGATTTTTGGCATTTCAAATCCACCCTTGGAACCTTCAATGTCATCTTCTGGAGCCTTAATGTCAACGCCTGGTGATTTTATATCTCCCTTTATCTTTGGAGCTGACACGTCCACATCGCCTTTGAGTTTGGGCCCTTTCAAGTTGACATCCACATCAGGCATGGATAATTTTGGTCCAGAAATCATTGGCATATTGAACTTTGGTCCCTTTAAGTTTACATTTGGGCCCTCAATATCATCCGCTGGTGCTTCAAATTTGACATCAGGTGCTTTGACATCAATATTTCCTTTTGGAAGTTTCACACCAATGTCAACTTTTGGACCTTTAACTCCAAATGATGGCATTTTGAATTTAGGCATTTTGACTCCTCCTTTGTGACCCTCGATATCAACATTTGGTCCTTCAATGTCCAACTCAGGAGCTTCAATGCCCCCTTCAATCTTTGGAATCTTTACAGCCACACCCCCTTCATCTTTTTGTCCTCTCAGTTTTATGTCCACATCTGGCCCTTCCACTTTTGGGTCCTTTATGTTCAGTGATGGCATCTTTATTTTTGGCATTTCAAATTCACCCTTGGGTCCTCCAATGTCAACTTGTGGACCTTTGATGTCGATATCCGGTGTTTTTATGTCTCCTTTTATCTTTGGAGCTGACACATCCACATCACCTTTGAGTTTGGGACCTTTCAAGTTGAAATCCACATCTTGCATGGATAATTTGGGTCCTGACATTGTTGGCATGTTGAATTTGGGTCCTTTTAGTTTTGCATCTGGGCCTTTAATATCAACCTCTGGCCCTACAACATCAGGTGCTCTGACATCAATGTTTCCTTTCGGAAGGCTGACATCAACTTTTGTAACATCAACTTTTGGGCCTTTAACTCCAAATGATGGTATTTTGAACGTTGGCATTTTAAATCCTCCTTTGTGACCCTCAATATCAACATCTGGTCCTTCAATGTCCAACTCAGGAACTCCGATGTTCCCTTCAATCTTTGGAGCTTTTACATCCACATCCCCCTCAACTTTAGGTCCTTTTAGTGTGATGTCCATATCTGGGGCCTCCATCTTTGGACCCTTAATGCTGAGTGATGGCATCTTGACTTTTGGCATTTCAAATCCACCCTTGGATCCTTCAATATCAATTTCTTGACCCTTCATGTCAATATCTGGTGTCTTGATGTCTCCCTTTAACTTTGGAACAGACACATCCATATCACCTTTAACTTTGGGCTCTCTCAAGTTGAAATCAACATCTGGCATAGATATTTTGGGTCCTGATATTTCTAATTCTGTTTTCATAAGTTCTGCAGTTGAACTGTCTTTATCACTTTTGTTTCCTCTTATATCAACAAAGGGGGCTTTTACTTCAGTCTTTATTTTTGGAAGGTTACCAGGATCTCCTGCAACTTCCGCTTCTCGCAGCTTCACCCCAAATGATGGAATTTTTAATTTAGGGGCTTTAAACATGCTTTTATCACTACCAATCTTAAAATCTGGTCCTTGAGTGTCCACCTCCACATCATGATTTTCATCAAGCTTAGAACTTTTTAAGTCAATATCTATATGTCCTCCAGATAGAGATGGACCTGTAACCTCCATTTTGTATTTGCATTCATTCTTTGGTACTTTGAAGTCACTCTCACCCTCCTCAGATCTTACACTGACAACTGGTCCTACTGTGTTGTAACTTGGGCCTTTAATCTGCATTTCTTGCTCCCTGATGGTCAGTTTTGTTTTTTTAACCTCTTCATTTGTTTCAACCACCTCAGAACTACTTCCCTCTTTCGAGATTCCTTTCATTTGTAATGAAGGCATAGTAATGGTTGTCTTTTTCATGCCACTCATCACTACCTCAGTTCCATAGCCTGAAACATCAGTGGGTGTTTCACATACTTTCAGTCTTCCCTTTGTACTTGGCAAGTTGACATCATCTCCAAGCTTCAACTTTGAACTTGTATAACTTATATCCATACCTGTCACTGAAACATTTCTTGGTGATGTTGATAATCCTGAGGTAACATTGCCTATTGTGATTGGTGATCTTAAGTTAGTATCAACATCTGTTGACACTCCAGCAGGTCTGACATCAGTACTGCCTGATCCCTTTTTCTGTGGGTGACCGATGGTAATTTCAGATACCTTTGCTTTTGGCCTCTCACCTAAGCTGGTGTCAAAACCTCCCACTTGTGTTTTGTCTGTAATTGTAGATGAAATCTGTATGCTTTTTCCTGGAAAAGAGACACTAACCGACCCCCCATTTTCATCAATCTCTGCAGCCCCCAACCCTCCTAATGTTACCTCTCTTCTACCAGTATTTGTGCGGTCTCTTAGTTTCATGTCTGTTTCTGAAGTCTGAATGCTTTCCCCTCCAAGCTCTCCACTCCCTCTTGAGATGTCTGTGCCTTTGTGGTCTGTTACTCCAAGGTTTAGCCCTTTAAATCTAAGATCTGTATTTTTGTCTTTTCCCTCTCTTATAACTGTAGTCTGAGCTCCCCTGCTGCCCAAGTGTGTCTCAGGAGAGCTAACTTGTGGGCCTGTGTAACTTACGTTACTTGACTCAAAGACTCCCTCTGTTCCTACATTACCTGAAGGGCTGCCATGTAAGATTCTTATATGAGAAGAGCCTTCTCCAGAGTCATGCCGTAGTCTCTTTAAGTCTGGACTTGACATTTCAAGTTTCTCACTTATTCCACTTGGCATATCTACTGTGTAGGTTGTGATACGGCGAGTGATCGTGGTGATTGTGCTGCCATCACTGCTGGTGCTGCTATGCCGCTCTGTGCGAACATCCACTCCCTCAGCGAGGTCTTCTGACTTCAGCCTTGGTTTAATCTTTTTTGTGTATATTCTCTTGTAGTCCTCATCATCCCCACTCTGTTTATTTAAAAAACACATGAAAACATATAACACAACAATCTTAATATTATGTGTTAATTTATAGGCACTTATGGTATAGTTTAAAGAAGGAACTCACCAGAATGATATCTGGACTAGAACCTCCAAAGTGGGTCTTCCCTTCCCACGTTAGGGTGCCCATTGGTGAACGACATGGTGTACTCAAGGGTGAGTAGCAAGGAGATTTCTCTCCTTTGTTTTGTAGTTTCAGTCCAACCTTGTGTTTGTTTAAAGTCTTCAGTAGCTCTGCTGTCTCTTCTGAGCTCATATTATCAAAGTAGATAGTTGCACCCACAATCTGGTCACCTATGAATTAAATGAAGAGAGCAGCCAGAAATCAGTTATTAACTTATCAAGAGTAGTTGTAGTTGACACAGATCCACTGATTTAAAGGTGTGTGTGTGTGTGTGTGTGTGTGGGGAGGGGGGGGGGGGGGTACCTTCATATACTTTTCCAGACCGTGCTGCAGGTGACTCTCCTTTCACCTCCTTGACAAAGATCTCTCCACCACTTGAGTGTTCAATGGTTAAGCCAGTTTTGTCTGGTCCTTCCCAGTCTGGAAAGAGCACTTCTCTGGTGTCCTCCTCATCAGCCATCTGTAAACATGTAAACAATGGGTTCAACTTTAAAGGCACACGATAGCTACAGCAATTTACTACATAAAGAAATATGAAAAATGCAATTGATTATAATCTTGAATTAAAATACCTTTTTTTTTTTTTCTTTTTATTTCAGCCCTGGTATGATGGAAATGCTGTTATTGTTTTCCTACAACAAAAAAAAATAGTTTTAAAGAAGATCAACAAAAAAGGCATTTTATACTGAATAAAGTATTGTTTTAGTCTGAAAAATAGAAGCACTTGAAGAGCGCAGACCTTGACCAAGCCATGGTAACGATTTGTTTTTTTGGCCAGTGATAACAGGCATTATTTTTATTCAAAAGCTTCAATGGCAAAATAACCCCTGTCTCCCCAAAGTAAAGGATCCTTTAAAATAATTCCTGAATCCAGGCAGTGATCTGGATCTCCCCCAAAATCTAATCACTTGTTCCTTATTTCATTTCTGAGATTTCTTGAAAATTTAACCAAAATCTCTCCATTACTTTTTGAGTGATGTTGCTTACTGACAGACAACAAAGCAACACTGCCTAATGCATGAGCTTCACCTCAGTTGAGGTACCATGTCTCTATTTGCCTGGATCAACACTACTCATTAGGTTGTAGGATCCAATGGTAAACACTAGATGGTGTTAAACCTCTATAAGACAACAGTCCCCTTCCCTGAATCTCTTCCACACCACTCCACCAGTTTCCTCCCTCTTGGACTTTTTATGTTTTGGAAATTTTGTTGAAGTCAGAACACACCCTGCCCTGAGGAAAGCAGCCAAATCCTGCACCTACACCCTGATTAAAAAGTCAATAGATAGAACAATTATAGTTAAAGCTTCCCAGCTTTAGGAAAACAGACAGAGCAGTAGAATACAATTAAGTCAAACTATTTATTTTTTGTACTTTGTCTACTACACATATCCACATCACTATAAGTTAGCAACAGTTTTGAAGAACAATCCTAAACCCATTCATCTTTTGTTGTTATTTGTTTCAGCGGATATAATAAAATTGTTTGAGTGTACACTCGGTTTTGTTCGATACTTCACTGTCACGGTTCAATATTTTTTCAATAAAACAAATACATTTTTTCTACTTTTTAATTACATACACAATACAGTGCTCATGGTTCTGTACACACCCCTTATTAAACGATTCGATACAATATCAAGTATATTCAACTTCACTAATCCCATTTGCAGTTGAAAAAAGTGGTCTTATATCTCTTATCTTATCTTATCTTTGGAACAAACAACTTATTGTTTCATTAAGGCCACATTCTCCACAATCAACTGTTTGAATTATACAAATTAATTTAATAGAGTATTACCACTTAGCTTAGAATTAACCAATAATTGGCCTGACTAAAGTATCCAGAAAATTATTGCTTGTCAAAGAGCTTTTTCATTTCATTTCATTGTTATAGACTGTCATTACGCTTTTAAAATCATTTCAATAAGAGAACTGCTCTCGTGGAGTTTGCTGCTGCCGTTCAGTTGGTTTCAGCAAATGTTCTGCCTGTAATCAGCCAAAACAAATGGCAAGGGCCTATCCATGGGTGGCACAAAAAGAAACAGGATATGAGTCATTGTCATTGTAGGAGCAGACAGCTTGTGCTTTCATGGTTTGGGCTTAACAACCAGGAACTATCCTAGAGAGTATGGCTTGGTTTACATATAATTGAATACATTACATTTAAAGACAAGACCTATAAACTCAAAACTTTCACCAATGATGCCTCAAAGCTCAATTCCACTGTAAATGATTAAGAAAGTAAAAAATGTAAGATTTTACAAATGCTTTTGAGGAAAACATGTATCTTTAGATTTCATAGATTTGAAATAATTACAACTGAAACATACTCTTGCATGTGTAGTATTTTGATCAAAATAACATTTATATATAATATAAAGATTGTTTTCAATATAAAATGCAGCAGAGAAGCAGGTGGATACAGAAGGAACCTGATGCAAAGACAAAGACAAAAGGGCTTTAAAAAGGTTTGCAGTTTGAATCCTGCTCCCGCCCCAGTCAATTGATGTTGTGTCCATGGGCAAGATACCTTACCCTCCTTGCCTCCAGTGTTGGATCACTGGTGTAATCTATTGTAAGTTGCTTTAGATAAAAGTTACTGGTAAGAATACACAAACATGTATGTGAGAAAGCATCAGTAAATGAACACTGAGTAATCTAACATGATTTGCAGTCTATTCTCACTAGTTTATTGGAGCCTGCACAAGGGCAAATAACTGGCAAGGCACTAATTAACACAAGTCAATAAATAGACTGGTACTGTGTGATTGGGAATACTGGAGAATGTATGCAATGCTTTGAGGTAATATTAAACCTTGTATACTGCTTTCACTAAAATAGCCTTTTGCGGACTCTAGATTTAAAATAAAGACAACACAGCCGATGGGACTGATAATACCGAAGTGTGATGATGTATAAGACACAGATGACATCAACTACTTTAAGGGATCTTCTTTCTCCTTATGCTTTTCTGTCTCATTGTGTCAGTGACCCAAATCAATCTTGAAACATGATTTTTAATTTAATTATCAAATGCACCAATTTCTGATTAAATATGTCAGTATCAAGGGCCTAAATTGAGCAATTTCAAAGAAACAATCAACTTTTGCTGAGCAATTTCTACTCCAGCCATCAGACACGGTCTCTTATGGTATTTAATTTGGGTTTTCTAATCGGAACTAAACTTACTCTGTACTAAACTGACCAAAAGGAGCTTGTGTGTTTTTCCTCATGAGTCATAGCTTGGCTCTTCCCCCAAAAGCCTCTCATTGTCCTGTCCTAAAAACAGATATAAAGATATATTATGAAATTCTTTTAACATCAACCTCAGACAGGTCTTACTTTTCACTTATAAAAGCTCACTGAGATTGCAACTGTTTAGTGTTAAAACACTTTAACTTTAACATGTTCAGCAAAAATCAACTTCTTCTTGGTATCTCTGGTTAGAAATCATAAGCTCTCACATAATGTACCTATCATCAGTCATATTTAACTTTATGACTTTGACCTCGCCATGCATTTTTCTGTATTTTAAACCAAGAGTCTTTATGATTTTCTCACAGCTTAGACATATTTGTAGCAGCAAGCTTTAGGGGGGAGCTAAGACATGCAGTGGTGGAGGGAAGTAATGAAAATAAAGGTTACGGAGCAAGTGAAAGGAAATTGCAAAAAAAAGAAAGAGTGAAGAGTAATTATGAAACTTGTGTGGATGTTTAGCCAGCGGGCTAACTAAAGAAATGAAGAGGAATCAAGCAGAAATTAAAATGTAAGACAGTCACAGAAATGTCTGCTCAGAAGCAACACTACACTGCCCATGGGGCAAACTGAATAGTTTGTTGAAGGTTTCTTCCTTTTCCCTTTTCTTCCCTTACCTAACTCAGCACAGTGTCCCCTTTGTATCCCCATTTAGGAAAGCTTGATTTAACTTGCTTTAAACTATGTTCGGAAATCGAGCAATGGATAATGAACTCAATCCAAAAAGATCATATGATTAGATATGGACTGTGTTGTAAACAGAAGCTGAATAAAAAGCTTCTGTTCTTGGAATCACAAGACAAGCAGACAGTCTGTAATTCAAAATGATCAGACAATATGACAATCAACTAGTCCTCTGCTCTTTCTCTTTTTTTCTCATGCATACCAGAGTGATCTCAGCCCACATATCTGTAAACTTGATTAGGGAAATCTTCAAAATTACATGTGAACAAAAATTGACAACCAAATTAGATTTTTACTCAAAACTTTGAGGGAAGCTATGGAGGCTAAAAAAGAGCATGAGGAAAGGGAGATGGACAAGCTTGTCTGTCTGTCATGTTTTATTATGGCCTGGTATGTGTTGGGAAAGGGGGGCGTGGGGACAGCAAGCCAGACAAAGCTTCTGTTACTAGAGTGCAACCACAGAACATTTCTGGGCCTCCATGCCTTGTCATTAGCAAACAGTAGCTGCACTCATTTTTATATTGATGTTCGTGAAAGATTTTGCCTGAGCAAAAAGAAACAAATATCCCGCAGCTGCTGACAACAAGCACTCAAGAAGAGCGGGAGCTCAGGGATCTTTTGGCAAAGTCGTTTCATAAGGAGGGTTTGAATGGAACAGGTGGTCACTTGGAAAGGAGGGAGGGGTGCAAAAAACAGGAGGCGCAAAGGCCTTTCACCGCTAGCCAATGGAGGCATGACCATCCAGGTTCAAAGAGGGCTTCAAAACAAACATTCCAACAGTAGTTCTGCATCCAGCCACATAAGAGATCATTGCTCTGAGGTCACAATGACCACATGGTCTTGGAGTAAGTTGATTTATAGTAAGGCAGTTTTCTTAATTTAACCAATCACAGATGTGATGTGTGAATCTCTGGCATGATGTCATAATTAAGAACACTTACCTTGGATTGCTCAAGCAAAACCAAGGGCTTTTGTTAACTGCTCTTGTTCTTGACTTCTTGACTTCTGTTGAGACCAAAGAAAAAAAACAAGAACAAGATTGGGGTTAAATTATTGGGATTTTAAACATGTATAAATATTGTTACGGCTCAAAAAGCAGCATGTCCTGAGTTAAAGATGTTCTCTTATGCAATAACATTCCATGTTTTGATCACATACTTGAGAAATCATGTAAGGTATTCCTTGCATGTGAGTCACTTTTGTATCTAGAGGTGTGTCTCCCTATCTCACATAAAGTCACACCATCATCACTTACTCAATGGCATTTTAGTTTACATAAACAATGGGCCTTTCATCACCAATAAGAGTCATCAGAGGCTTTGAAAATTAACAAACTACTGGTAGCAATATTGACCCTGTAAAGCCAACAAGCAAAACTCCCTCTAAGTAAATAAAGCCAGGCAGATGCATGTTCTGAGCTTTCCTGTGGTAAAATGGAGATGGGATGAACACATTCAGACCCAAAAATAAACAGGTAGAGGCATAGCTTAAAATTAAGAGATAGAGAGGAGCAAATCCTGTTCCGAAGGCACTCAAAGAGGAAATTAACTCTTCAGCTCTGGTTTCATAGCTCAAGTGATGAACGTGAGAAGGACAAAACCTGTGATGGGCATAGAAGCTCAATGCAGAAACGACATTTTGTTGTTTCAGCTCTATTCATCATTTAGGTTGTGAGTGTTAGTCTGCATGCCAAGCCAATCGTAACTGTAACTAGCCCCGACATCTTATAGGTCTTACAAGGATTATTGTGTCAACCTAGCAGCATATTGTGAAACAAAGCCTGCTCTTTGTCAGTCAGACTACAAACAGAACCAGACTTGATTTGTGCGCAGACAGGCATGTGCCGGTGGGAACATGTCCCTCAGAAAATTTCTTCTAAGAAATCTCCCCAACCCCATCATTATCTCCCTCCTGCATAATACCCTATGTTTATTAAGCAATAGTGTTCATTACTTTGATGGAAATAATGCAAAATAACAGTGTTTGTAAAACAGAAACTATTTGGTCTAATACTGTTAAAGATTTTAAGAAAGTGATTCGATGTGTTGTGAAAAAAGGTTTGTTTTTTTGTTTTTATTGTGTAAAGTACTTTGTGGCATGAAAAGTGTTTTTCAAATAAAATCTGATTTGATATATATGTATTTTTCCTGTTTTTACTTTGTCTTCCCTAAAAGGTGCATTTTTATTGATCAACCTTTTGAATGTCTGAGTGAGTCTCATGCATATATAGCTAAGATAAATGTCTGCCAGCACATAGTTGTCATTATGTTTGTGTGGGGAGACCTG
The DNA here is from genome assembly GCA_037177115.1 of Craterocephalus stercusmuscarum. NCBI lineage: Eukaryota > Metazoa > Chordata > Actinopteri > Atheriniformes > Atherinidae > Craterocephalus > Craterocephalus stercusmuscarum. The sequence continues at coordinate 18,395,693 of JBBDHI010000007.1, forward strand.
CAACACAGCAGCTGTGTACACTCTGCAGCCCTTGCTCTTGTTACAGACACGTTAAACAGGCTGCCATGTCAGGAGTTATAGTTACCAGCTGACTAGTAAGATAGAATTAGACTAGATTACTGATGCACAGAGAACAACAACAAAATATTTGAATGGCATTTTGATATGTATAGCTTTGCATGTATTTTCTTGTCAGTGGTCATATTTAATTGAATCACCTCAATATAAGATAAAAATTTCCCCCACCCTCTGCTCGATGCTGTGGTGAGACACATCAACACCGACGGAGGTATTGCAGTAATGTGAAATATGGTCACCAGAAGTGGGGGGTCAGTAAATAAAAACACACGCCTTGGCCATGGACATGCCATACCACAGTCGACCATGCCGATCAGGTAGTTTAGCCCCTTAGCCTTGTTGCAGAGGGAGAAACTCACAGCATAACCCCACCCAGGCCTCCAGTCACACACATTCCTTGATAGAGCTGTCAGGCCAGCTGGAAAGGAGCCCAGCCTCTCCCCACAGTGACTAACTCCAAAGAAATGTCCTCTTTCTCATTCTATTCCACCCACCCTGCACCCTGCCTGAGTGCCCACCCCCCTCTACAGTCGATCCACCACCCCGCCCCACCCCGACCTCCAGGTTCTGCTCAAATAAGCAAAAACACCTAATTCAGTCAGTGACGGATGTTTAACTGCACCCTGAAACACACTTTCTCAGATAAACAGTGAGGTGTAAAACTACTACCTGTAATATCTTATCCAGCTGATCAGTTATATTTCACTCTACCTGTCCATCTAGTTGACACTTTGCCTGTTTTTATCACCAATCTCATGAGGGCACATACCTGTTCAACTGTCATGGTTTTTACTTAAGTAGGTCACAGTGGACTGGATACTTATCAAAGACATTGAAGTTAGTCCACCAAGTTGGTTTCTAAATCCGATCAATTTAGTCATTTAGTGCATAGACAAAAAGGAGCAGTGTGACAATGATTACGTCTCACTACTAAGTGCATCATGCACAGCCACACTGGTGAGTGATAAGATTTGATTAGGAGTAAATAAAAAGACCTCAGTGCAGAGGGGCAAAGGAGGAGAGAGGACAGCCGTGACTAAATCAGCCTTGTTGTCAAAACATAATAGATTCCCTGTTCCTCTCAGCACATTGTAGGTTGACACAGTATGTACAACAAACACAAAAAGAGACACAGCAGGCCCCCAGCCTTCAGTACTCCCTCAAAAGCAGATAGGACACGCACGCATGACGCATATAAAAGGAATGAGTGTCAAAATAAATGGTTCTTTTCTGCTCTCCATGTCCACATAGTCCTGAACCAAACCACAAGTCCTGTATAAGACCAAAGCCTGCCCACTGACGCCAACTTGGCCGGCTGCTGATTAAACCATTGTGACTTTGGCAGGAGTCAGACACTAAATGGAAAAACTGAGGAAAAATCCTCTTCTCTTGCTTTTACAACATGGCAAATAAGCCCAAGAGTTGCACTGAAAGCACATTTTAACTCTGCTCTCATTGTTATTAAAATCCAAATTAAAGCCATGCAAGATGTTCTTAAAAGGAGGTTCTCGATCGCCCATTGCCTGTTTGCTTCGCTCTCTTTTGCATCACAAGACAACCAAGAGGTGGTGATCTCACTTTGAATTTCCTCTTCCAAAGGTTCTCTGACTTTTTTCAAATATGCAAAGACTTAAGAAGACATTTTTCTATCCTACTTCAAAACTCCATCAGAAACTCTTGCGAAAAGCTATGAATTCCCACTAAAATAAAAATCGCTCCCAAGTTGTTGGACAAAAAGAAAAAAGTCATTACAAGTCTTAAAATTTGTACTCATATTTTCGGAAAACAGAAGTGAACCTGGGCCACTGCCAAAGAACAGTTTCAGAGCCAAAAACCATTGAGCAACTAACAAAGTAAAAAGTAAGATGAGGAGAAGCACTAACTTGTTTCCTCTGCACAGCGACATATGAAACGAGCAGGCAAATTTCTAACTGGCATAACTGGCAACACCCAAGAGGGAAAAAGGAAAGTGATTTTTAAAACAGGATATCATAAACAGCTTACTGACATGCTAAACAAACTTATTTAGGTCATAGCATGCAACTACTCAACCTCAACTCAGTTTGTCATGACAAATTAATCAGGGTTTGTTTCAGTCTTCCACACATGGTATTTGAAATAAAACAATCAGGACTCTATTCATGGAGCAAGAGACAAAAGAATTACGAGGAGGGCTAGAATGCAACCGTGGTGGCAAAATGATTATTCAGACACGTTTTATTAATTGCAAAAAGCTACCAGCATAAGCAAAACACAATTAAAAGAAGAAAATGGGCTGGAAGGTGAAAATGCCATCCTTGAGTATCTCACACCAGATAAAAAAAAACCTAAACAAAGCTGAATGCATTTCCAAGTTTGCATTCCAAACCCTGCTGCCTGACATTTTGGGCCCCCACTCCAAATAGTTTTGGTAACAGATGCTGCATGTCATTCCTCATATGGGGCAACATTACAAGCCAAGCACTGTGGGGCAGGTAGACTGTGCAGCGAAGCAGCGTCTATGTAAGATTTATTGTTTTTGGATGGTTCCGCATAACAGATGCGTACCAGAGCAGTGGTGAAAGTTTTTTGCTCATCGGGGAAAAAAACATATTCCCACCCTTTTTGGACTCATAGCTCACAAACACTCCACCGAGGAGTGCATCATAATAAACAAGTATGAATTGCATGCATGAGTGCAATTGCATCCAAGGGTGTGACTTAAATGGGTGTTATGGCTTTTGAGGATCGTCTCATCATACCTCTCAAATCACTATTTCTCAACAACAAGGCAACTTACGTTAATGATAAGCGTTCATCAGAGGCATGGTGAAACATTCCAAACCAGCTCTGCACGGGTGAGAAGGGAGTGGCTGCTGATTGGATTGCCTAGAAAGGCTTTCTAAAATCACACACCACGGTTAAATGTTTATTTGCTACTAAACTTTAATCTCCAGGGTGGGACTTCAAGCTGCTGCAGCCAGTTAGAGCACCCAGTTTTGCATCTACATGAATGGCAGACAAAAATGAGCTACAATTTAATTGCAATCACCCCTCTTTCTTTTTTCAGCCTATATACCATGTCCACTGCTTTCTCTTTGTCAGCCTACGCTGTCTCTTTTTTTTGCCACCCACTCAAACCCATAAGGAAATGGCTGAGGAAGTGTGCTGGAGGCCAGTTTCCTTAAGTTTAACACCAGCGCATATGAGCAACGCCTGTCCTCTAGTCAGTGCTGTCAATCAGCTGCCCAGGATGCTGTGGTCGGATATGGTCTAACACGTGATAAATATCTTAATACAAGTTAAGGCTCCAAACAGTCATGACTCACAGCTATCTCATCAGCTTAAGAAGATACTATTTGTCACCATGGCAAGCACAACAAAATCACCAGGAGCCACAACAGTCACCTATGTTCAATTTGACCAATAAAAAATTAGGAAAATTCACAGTATGGTTTTTGAAATTCAAAATGGCTTACATCAGGTTCAGTGACAACATAATGAAGACTTTGTGCTGTTGCACTGGTAGACAATGAGTATTTAGACAAGCAGTATCTGCCATGGGCAAAGATGAGGCCCCGGTAACCGACATGCATTTCAGCCTCTGGTGGTTTAAGAACAGACGGTTTAACAACTTGAAGTACAAGTTATCCTCCATATTTATTACGGATTTCTGGAACTTAATGTCTGCTGTTTAACTAAATTAAATATGAAGTTCGGAAAACTTAATTACACTGTGCCTCAAAACTAGTATACAAATACCTTGTAGCTTTACCTTCTCTATGACAATTTGAACCCTTGGGCAGGCTGCATCACAATCAATCACCTTGACAAGAGCAATTTGAGACCTGCCAGACATTTCCAGCTGCAGGGCACTGAATGTGGGGTAAGAGCACATTGTCGAAAACACAGGCCGGAGTCGAAAGCAGCTCAGACTTTTGGGTGTGGCAGGAGGGAGCAGTAGAGTACAGGCAGCTGCACACGGTGAAATGTAACTTCCAACAGAGATTCAACAAAGGAGTACATCTATATGCTTTTTCCACAGCTTAAACACATGCTTCACGTCAAACCGACCAGAGCATATGTGATTATAAACGCTTGGAAAAAAAAAACAACTTAAAAGATGGCCTTTAACTGCAGTATGGTCAGAGATCTCTCTTGACTTTAGCGCTTTCCAAAATTCGTTTTTCCTTTTTCTCCAAAAGTGCAAAGTCTTAGCTTCCCCCTCTATGCCTCAAACCTGGTTTCAATTAGCTTGTCTTTCCAAACCACTACATTCCATAACTCCCCTCCTCACCCCAGTCCCGCCCATCCCCCTTCTCCAGCTCACTCCCTGACTCTCTTTCCCTGTCTTCCTCCCATCTTCTCCCCCCGCACACCCTGGCAAGGAGCCCAGGTTAAGAAACCCAAGGTAAAAGAGAGAAAGACAAATCGCTCTCTGTCCGAGACTTTTAAAAAAAAGTCATAAAAGATATACGTGCCTCAGAACCAAACAGCTAAGATGCACTTTCTGCTGTAAAAAAACACATTTACCCAAGCTTAGGAAAAAGCTATTTGCATTAAAAAAATAAGATTTTAAGTGCTCCATGTAACAGAAATGTATACAGCTTAATAACTACATTAAGAGAAGTTCATTTGCATATTTAACACCAAGTTAACCTTTAAAAGTACTAAAAGAGACCCTTTGTGACAACTGTTTGTGGTGTATATTGGTTTGCTCCTTTCTTTTTCTTTTTTACTTCTCTTGCCATAAAGGGTGTGCCTCTGTGAACAGACAGCAAAGCAACAAGAGAGGAAAGAAAAAAGAAGCAGGAGGAGGGAGGTGAGCGAGAGGGATCCACACCCAAACTTGTCGCTGCAGGCTCAGAGGGAAGCACCTTCACTTTTTAAACTTCCAAGATTTCAGAAAAGGCTGATTGTCTGATAAGAAAAACTCCTCATCCATAACATAAACAAACACAGCCCAACTCTTTTATGTTCATCCCTCATTTAACTTCTATTGCATCTTCTGGCGAAGATATTCCAGCCCGGTCAGAAAGTTTCCTCTCCCATAAACTACATCTTTTGTGCATGAAGGGAAAGTAAAGAAAGACTTGACTTTTTATCTTATTTATACAGTTAAAGAGTTTAAATCCATTAAATCCATATATTACACCAGTGTTTGATAACTGTTAAAGAAGTGCGCAACCTCCATTCAAGTGGCTGTGGGTACACACCCACTTCTCGTGCTCAGCAGTAGGCTACTCATAATAAGCACTTAAACGTGTAATTTATTTCTCCACAACGGTACTGCCTCTTACAACTGTTCAAAAACAAGAAAAACTTATTCTTAATGACCTTGTACACAAACCAAAGCACATTGTTAAAAAGGAAATCCACAAGTTCCTCTAGATATTGTATAGGAATATTACACAGTTAATCTTTTGCAAATTAGCTGTTGAAACTTTGACCAAGTTAGCAAGTATACTTTTGCTGTTTTGCAGCACAGTGACGTCTGAATCAAAGAACCTCTGACAAAGTTCAGCAGTTAAAAATCATTCATGTCACTCTTAGAGAACAAAGATTCGCATATTTACCTGTGCGCAATCTTTGCGCCCAAGAAGCCTCAGACCCGCTTGAGCATCCTTGAAAACGTGTCTTCTCCCCTTCTCCCCAGCCCAAGAAGAACACTTTCACACTGTCAAGACTTCGCAGTCTGTCAGGACTCTGTCACTCTTTTCCTATTTCTTGGTCAACAAGATTTCCAGGGCGTTTTTTGACCCCTCCTCTCGCCCTCCTTCCTCTGCTCTGAGTTGATTTAAAGCTCTTTTTTTCCTGTGTGGCTGCTCCTCTGGGCTGAACAGAGTGGTTGGATAGTGAACTGGGTAGGGCTCCTGGTTTGCAGAAGGAGGGGAATGCAAGGGAGGGGACCTGTGTAAGGGAGTGGTCCTCAGCAGTGGGACCACCCACTGCTCCACGTAGAGGGATACAAAGATATACAAGAAGAAACTCTGCCTAAGAGAACAAAAAGTACAGTTACTTCACATTAACTGCATTTATAATTAAACAAAGTTTTTAAAAGAACATTTTTAAAGCTTTATATACAGTAGAGCTGCAAAGAACAAGTTTCTAAACAGTTTATTTTAGGTTCATTTACCAGAATGGCACTGGAGTATACACAGTACACACTTTACACCACAAAGTAAGTCACATATGATAAACAATGACATAAACATGTTATTAGAGGATTTAAATCCCTGCACACAAAGTAGCACAAAGTTATCATTAACTAAATGACTCAGGAATGAGTCCTTTTCTTACATACAAAAAACAAAAAGTCTGTTTACAGGAGAGGGTTTACTAAAGTCTTTTGTTTTAACAAAGGGCCACCCCCAAACTACTGAGCTGCAGATTCAGTATTCTGTTTACTTTAATTTGCTTTTTCTATAACTTTAATTAATACATAGAATTTATCTGTCAGTTTAAAAAAGTTATGCTATGTAGGTATGGATTCAAATTTTTATTCCTACCTTAATAAAATAAAACTGTGATGTATGTTGGTCGTTGTAAGTGTGAATACTGTAACACAGGCTCTTTGCATTATTCTGTAATAGCGTCACCTGAAAGTTTTACCGTGTGAAGCAGCTTATTGTCACAGGTGCTCCTCTTTCACTAACCTCTTGCTGTTTCAAGTATTTGAAACATGTTTTGCTGTTCACTTCAAATTCTGGACCAGCCAAAGAAAACGACTGCAGGATTAAAGTAAAAACATTGCTGACGGACACACAGCAAGGAGAGCTTGTTGTAAGGGAGCCATTTTGGGTGGTGCATATGATGAATCCAGCCTGGGGACATGGGCATAACTGGGTCAGCAACTGACTCATAAACGAACACGTCTGATTAAACACGAGTTCAGTAACTCAAAGTATGCAACAAGAGTGTGGCTCAAAACTTTTTTTTTTTTCAGATATTACCAGCAGCGATGTCAGATGACCTGAAGTGGCCTTTTTTTCAACACCACCCATCATGCTGTTCATTTAAACTCATTTTAAACTGCCGCATTACAATATTAACACTGTTACAAGAGTACATTATCGTCAATGAATATTTCTGCTAACGTTTTTTTACACACTAGAGCTCTTTTTTTTTCATTCATTTGTATCAACTACTGATCAATGACTGCATAACTTAACTAAATATTTTTAATCAAACCACATTTATTTTTTCATTACTTGAGCTCTCTTGACACATCAGGTTATTTTAGGATTTATGAATAAATCCAGGTTTGCAGATATGATGTTAAGGTTAACGATATTTATATAAACTTTAGTTGTACTGTGAGCATTTATTTCTCCACGTGTCACACAAAATAACTTGTCTGTTCTTCTCCTTGTGCCACACCCATGCTCACCGAGATGAAATGTGAAATGTGAAACAAACAACATGGTAAGGAATCAGATGAGAGGAAGTGCTGCTTCGTGAGGCCCAAGCAGGGAGTGGCACGCATACACCCGTATGTGTGTTTGCACATATTTTAATATTACAACACAACGCTGCTCTGAATCAAGACGGCTCAGATTTTTGCTTTGTCCCAAAAAAGTCCGGGTACAGCTCCGCCACCAAACGAGGAAGCACTGTTTTTGTCTACATGCTCTCCGCTACTGGGCATACACGAGGATTTCAGTGAGTTATTCCAACCATGCGGAATATAAGCAGAAATCCAAAATAACTCTGTATGGAACGAGGAATTTCCTTACTGTTTAGACTTTTCAATAAACAGTATTTGAGGTCAGCCAAGAAATGCTTCAAACATAGCACGTCCCTGTAGGCCTCAAAAGGTTTAAATCAGCGAGTAGGTCGAGCCTGACAGTAGAGATCACTTATAAATTATGCTTTTTCTGCTGAATTTTACTATTTTAATCTGAGATTATCCTCTCTAACTCTCCTGCTTATCATTATTATGGTGGCCTTTGAAGAAGAATTTCACCTTTCAGCAAAACGTTGTTTCCAGACACACAACTCCTGTGATGTGTCTGCATGTAAACAGCAGGATCCTGTTTTCCGCTCAACATCCTTTCAGCGGGCATCAAAGGTTTTTGGTCCCACAACAACGCAACAGTAAACATGATCGTCACAGCTCATAATGAACGTGATAATGTGCTTTGTTGCGAGCATATTCTGACAATAATGCAGGGGATCTTCTAAAAGATGTTACGCCTTTACTAATCTTCCAGCTGGAGGAAAGGGAGCTGCTGGTGAACTGAAGAGTTTGGCTTTATGAGTAAAGTTTACATGATTGGTAAAATAAAACAGGAGTTAAGTAAAATACAAGTGAGATGTGTTGAACATTTCGCATGTTTCCCATGTCCAGAACTGCTCTGTAGCAGGTTGTTCGGGTTGAATACAAGGATATGTGGGAATGGGTGTGTTTCCTGGCCTTAGGTGTGTCAGCCAGTGTGAACCAGTGCAAATAGCTTGGCTCAGACACACGATGAGTCACAGCCCATGACTACAATGAAAACAAGGTAGCTTAGACTGCAAAGGAGACAAAAATCTGAGGATTACATGGCCATGGACTGTTGAATATGATTGGATGAGTGCCTGCGCGTGAGTGTGTGGTTAATGTCTCACACTGGATAAGGGAAGTCATATGGCACTGGCCTGGGAAAAAAATGTAACCTGTAATACGATCAAAGAAATGTGGCACAACACCTGGACCTAATGAGTATTTTATCCCATCAGCTCTCCTTGAGCAATCATTTGGCTTTGCTTCTATTAGGCACAACAGCCAAGACAGAGCTGGTTGTGCAAAACTTTGCAGAGGACAGACCAAAGATTTTGTGTTTTCCAACCACATCTCAGTTTTGAACTCAAAGAGATTAACAATGGCTGTAAAGACAAGAGAGAACATTCTTGTATCATACTTACAAAATGTCACAAATAAAAATTCTTTCCCCAGCTCAGACAATGCAAGCAGTGTGCTGGGTAAGAAGCTTTGTTTGTCGGAGTTATCGAGATAATTTGGAAAAAAACATGAGCCCCAACATGAGACTTTATTCCAAAACACAAGGAAAATCGTTCTTAAAATCATCCTTACTTCTCTCATTGAATGTTTGCAACTATAACAATTGAAATTTTAAATGAGATTTGATAAGTAGCTCAGTTTATTTACTACCTCTGTTCTAATCTGAAAGCAAATATAAAGACCAAAGGAAGCACTGGCAGCAAGCCTGCACAAAGCTGTCATTTGCATAAACAGCATAGAAATTCAAAGCATCTGCTTGCACTAAAACTGGTGTCGTTTGCTGCATTTGTGGTTTCATGAAAACGCAGATAAACCTATAAAGTGTCTTCACGTGCCTGCTTGTATCTGCAGTCAACGTCAATTGCACACTAATCAGATCAGTGCCTAAAGAGAGGAGCTCTTCCAAGTGCCATTAGATTTCTTTCTTAAACAATGCAACATTGTATGTTCTGCATCAAGTGTTTAGCTAGCCAGTGCTAAAGTCACAATCAAATAAACATAGTTAAAGAGCCATTGTTAACATTGACAAATCCGAAAGGAAAAGCACTTCAATTCTGCTTGTTCTTAAGAACTGAGTAGCTATCTGAGTGAGTGAAGCAGTACAAGCAGTGGTTTGTTTATGGGCCGACTGCTCTCTCCAGTATAATGAATACAACATGCATGTTCCACTTCTATTTTCCTTTATGTTAACTGTTTACTTGAAAACTACTTGTTACAGTTTGTTGCTGTTTATTTCCGCAGCACTCCTTGGGGCTCCCTGAGGACAAAGCACATGCAAGCAAGCGGGACTCAAATCAGGGAAAGAAAAAAACTGCATCTATAAACATTACATTTGAAAACAAGCAGTCTTTTTCTGCAGAGTCGAACAGATTGATATTACATATCCTTTAATTCACAGTTTCAGTGGTATGAGGAGTATATCTTGTTTTTTAAATCAAACAGTATTAAGAAAAGAGAGACAGCTTCTTGAAAATAATTGCTCAAAATAAGATGTTTCTCTTAAGTTAATCTCTTAAAAATCTCATAAAATTTACTGTGAGATATGGCACAGTTTGGTTTGGTTTAAAGGAGGAAAAAGTTTTATAACTTCCAGGCACAGTAGAAATTTTGCAAATAAATAGTACAGGCACAGAGACTGATTTTCCTCCCAGCTGCTTGTGTGAGCTGCTCTATCAGAAGCACAGGATGAAGCTGGGAGATTATCTATATGACAAAGTTTTGCACTATACAGTTAACTGCCTGTTGTGTTATTATTTACAACAAAGAAATATGTCTCAACTTTGGCATTAGACAAGGCTTTAAGTTGCTGCAGTGGTGTGTAACAGCATTGCATGGGCAGAGAAAGTATCAAAGAAGTCATTCTTCATTCATGTTAATCGATTTGAAATGTCAGTGGAAAACATGATCAGAAAATAGGAATTGCCAAGCCGAATTATTTTTCATTGACCAGAAGAAATCTGAGATGACCCCAGATCTTGAAGGAGTCAGTCTGCAACGGTGGCTCCATAAACTGAGAATAGCAGTTCTTTGAGTTTTGTGTTTGTCTTTATTTGTGGAAATTTTGTTTTCTTTAGTTTGTTTGATTGGAGACATCATAACCTCTGTAGGCATGGCATTTTCCTCACGTGCAGAGCAATGTAAAAAAACACATTGGAAAGCAGACACTGTGGCAGGTTCATGTTTTCATTTCCTGAAATCAAACACCCTAATGACAGTAATACAGAAGGCCAAAAGCTTTTCCTATCATTTTTATTTGGTTTTATGTAGGATTAAATGACATGTCCTCATCTCTTTGTGCTTTTTTAATCTTTTTTTAAATAAAATAAAATAAAATAAGTAAAATGGAATTCTTAAATAATTAAATAGAAAACTGAGACACTTATACTAAACAGTGCATTTTTAATATTTTAGGTGTTGCAAAAAGAATCTGTTGATATGCATCTCTGGTCAGCTAAAGGCTGCTGATCATCAACTTGTTGGATTCTACACTGAATTGTGGTGCATCCAGTAAACAACTTAAGCCATTACTAAAATGAATTGACTGCTCTTATAATTGTAGATCGAAAGGATTTTATGACCTCATCTGCAGAATTGGTACTCCTATTGCCATTGTTTAGGATTTACAACCTCACACTAATTTCAGTTATTTAGCAAATCTTCCCTATCTTTAATCAAAGAATTCAATTCAATTCAATTCAATTCAACTTTATTTGTATAGCGCCAAATCATAACAAAGT
>JBBDHI010000007.1:18559733-18572497 GCA_037177115.1 Craterocephalus stercusmuscarum
GAATGATGTGATTCATAAGTTTGATTAAGTGAATTTTATCTTGGCAACAATTAATTATTTATATCCAATAACAACGCAAATTGCTGAATGTTGATATGCCTTATGCTGGTTCTAGTTACAGTAACTGTTTTTAAGATTTTGGTGGACGGGGAATTGAAACAGCATCTTCAGTTAATCCTGTTGGTTATGCTTGTTGTTCTTTCTTTTAGCTTAATTTGTAAATGCATTTTGGTTAAGTGGATTAAGCCATTTTAAAAAGCAGGAGACAAAAGACCCCAGAACAATTGGAAACAGATGACAGAGAACAGAACAGGATTACTGGGCTACGGCATTGTAGTTGGTATCTAAGCATCAAAAGCTAAACAACAAAATGAAAAACAATCCTTGTGTTGAAACTTTGTAAAAGGATTGCGCCAATACTTTTATGCATTCAGTTCAATTGACTCGTGATGGATTTTTAGTCTGTTTCTGAAACAGTTTTCCTTTGCAGACTCTACATATATTCTGAAAATTTAGAGCCAGGAGGAGTCAAATGAGACTCCATTTTGGAGTGTTTACAAGCTACTGCTTGGAGTTTGATCCATAGGGACTAAAAACCTTTATGCCTTTTCCAGGGTTGCATGAGTTTATCTAATTATAAAGAACTGCAACCAATACTAAATCACTGAAGAGCAAAATAAACTACGGGGATGTTGATTACAGGGTTTTAATATGTTTTCAATAAGGCATCCCTGGGATCCTTGGTTGGCAATTTGAATAGGTCCCTGGTAAACAGGTCCCTAATTTAAAAAATGCATTTCTTTCCATTTCTTATGCTTTTCTGTTTCTTAAATTGTAAAGTAAAACTCGTTTCATGGTAGTATATGGCATAGTCATGTAAATAAAACTAAACAAATACAATTCCAAATCTAAAGTTTATTACAAAACAGTTGTCAAAGTAACATTCAAATAAGTTCCTTTTCTTACTTCTTTTCTGTGCACTCTTTATCCCGCTTACACGAGGAAAAAACGGGACCTTGTTGATAGCAAGATGTATGGGCAGACGGCGACTGAGCATAACAAAATGACCAAAGCCGTACTTTTCATCACAGCACAGCAGATTCAAACATCGACACAAATGAGCTCATCATTGAGTAAAAATGTGAGTTTACTTTAAAGTTTGTATCTTTAATCGTTGAAATGGAATTTGAAGTGACTGGCTTTTTTCATAGCAGCTAAACTAGCATGTCTCTGGGCTGTGTGTACGGGTATCCCATCTGCAGTCTTAGATGTGCAAATGGTTGATACAACACTTGTCTGGTCTGCTGACAACAAAATTTCTTTAGCCAGCTGCTGTGATTTTAAACACGAGTTGTTCACAATGTATCGTTTTTCATGAATATAGTAGATGTGTCCCGATTCTAGAAGCTTTGAGGGTGAGGCCAAACATCCTTCAGATTAATATTTTTCAGCTTCTATCTTCTAATTCAGTCAGTACCTATGACCATAGATGAGAGCTGGGACATGATCAATCAACAGTTTGCTTCTCAGCTCCACTGAAGAAACTACATTAGCGCAGAAGTTAACCCAACATGAACAAAATCAGGACAAATATAAAATCCTCCTCTTAAGGCCCAAATTTGCTCTTTTATAAGAAATTTGCGAATAGACAGCCTAAACTTTTTCAGCTGAGGATCATGGCCTCACACGTGAAAGTATTCATTCTGACCTCAGCCGCTTCACAAGGTATCTGCCCCGGTGCATGCTGGGGATCTCAAAGCCTTCAAGACATTATTATCTTCAGAAGGCAAAGAAGCAATCCTAAAAGGAGATTGAAATGGAAGCCCTCCACTGCTTGGCTGTGCTTAGAAACCTTTTCATAAATGCTAGGAAGAGAATCACAAGGGGCAGCTCTGATGAAGGTGACAGCCGCCAGAAACACAACTGGCAATAAGGTGAGCTGAGTTTTTCCTATAGCTGTGTACGGACTGGATGATCTGCCACAAATAGCCAAATACTAGCCTTTCTGAAGTACCCCGTGCAAGATTATACCACAAAAAACCCAATAACACACCTTCTACAAGTACACAAGATTGGTTGGACAAACTCTCACACATCTTCCAGCATCATAATACGGGTAAATATGTCTGTGAAGGTTTGCATTCATGAAGGCGATGATATCCAGCGTAGTTTGAGACGCGTCAGCTAGACTAGATTTCACTGGACTAAATGGTAAGGATCTGCTCCAAGGCCTGAAAGAAAACTGCAACATTCATCCTGAATCTGAGATTTTAATCATCATCATGTGTCAGAATAGAAATGCTGAGTTTTATGAAATTATTAAATGGAGGCAACTGGAATTTTAGATACATGCCGCTGGTCCAACCTCAAAGCAGTCCTGCAAGTCTATCAGTCTTTGTTTTTCCAAACTGCTCTCTTCATTTAGTCAGAAGTCCTTTTTCCTTTAAAAAATGTAAAAGCCCCAGTGTAAAAATAAACCCAGCACAAAGAATTAACGAACTGGGGAGCACAAGAGACTTCATGGGACCACTGAAAAGAAACAAAACCACTTAAGAAGTCTGGTGTAGATTGTATGGAGTGATGTAATGTGCTAACTTTGACAGCAAATGTTAAAACAGAAGACAAAGCTAAAATGAGATGAGTATGAGGTTGAAGTAAGTTGAGACGAAGCATTTGGGAGTCAACCAGCAGGTCCCATCACACATGTATGCACACATACACTCTCCTGTCCGCTTCACTGCACTCTCCACACCTCAATAATTCATGTTCGCTAAAATAAAAATACCATCATCTTTGATGCACAGAGACTCAAACACAATCAGAGATTACGCTTCAAGTCGCTCCCACCCACATGAAATCTACATGGATCCAATCATATCACAGACACACTCACAATGTAAAACCTGAACTAAAAATAGAAATCTAGATGAATGGATGATGGATTCGTAATCAGACCAGATCACAGAAAAAATATCAGATTATGCATCCCGCAGGTTTCTTTGTACGATGCTGAATTATTCAGTGCATTACCATCTGTGGTGGACCAAAACAATTCAGGCTTCAGCTGTCTGCAGCTTTACTCAGTACACTGCTCTAATCGGTCATGCGATGAAAGACACTCATGTCCCTTTCATATGCATCCACAGCCATGTGGTCAAGCTCCAATGAGACATTTAGCATTGCACAAAGTGAATCTGCTGCCACACAGGTTTTCAGGATAGTTTGTGAGTCCTGTTTGTTTGGATAAAACTTCCAACAATGATTTTATCGTGTTTGTCACAGCCTCTCCATGCCACTCTCTGTCCTCCTTTGCTCTTTTCTCCTGAGCAATGACAGAAGCAGAGAAGGGACAAAGGATGTAGGGAAGGTGGCTTCATTCTGTGCATTCGGCACTTTTTACTGCTGCTCAGGTTTGCACTGCCTGTTTCAGCTTTTCATGCTTGCAGAGTCCCAATCGTTCACTTCATCTGCCTGTTTTCTCTCCTTCAAACAGCAACACCAGAACACCAGAAATTTCCAAAACAATGACTAATAGTTTACTATGAAGTGTTGCCTCACTGATGCTGAGCACTGTCAATCTCTGCTGTTTTAACCTAATAAGGAAACAGCAGTTTCAGAAAAAAACTGCACCAAAATGCTGCAAGTCACGGAATGCAGATGCTTACATGCACTCTATTTAATGAAAAAAAACTTTCAACTACATTTAAAGCAGCTTATACTGAGAGAGTGAGCACATGATACAGAAACAATCCATGATATAATGAATAGATCGTCTGCCAGTGACAGCATCCAGTTGTAAAGGGTTAATCTGAAAAAATATATGATGGAAAATAACGAGTAAAAACAGAAAATATGGTGTGACACGATGGAAAGAGTGAAAGGGGAGTCAATAATAGACTCGATGAGACATGGAGAAAATAAAACCGTCTACGGGCCAAAGAATTGTGGTAATTTTGGAGCAGCACCAGGATAAACTGGGATTGGAGTGGCTGAGCTGCGGTCGTATGATGTCCCAGCGCAGGTTACACTATGCATGTCATAGAACAGGCAACACCGGGTCTGTAAATTTTGCATGACTTTTTCTTTTTCTCCTTACATGGGATCAAAATCAGCTGAAGGCAGCATGGTGGTCTGATGGGGTAGCACTGTCTCCTCACAGCAAATCCTGCCTCAAATCTAAACTGGGACTTTTCTGTGAGGAGTTCACGTGTGGGTTCTAGTCCTATAACATACATGTTAGATCAACTGTTGATTCTAAATAGACCGTAGAAGTGGACATGAGTGGTTGATTGTGCTTGTGGCAAAGTGGAAACCTGCAGTGTGTGTCTCCTGTCAAGTGACAGTATGGCTCCAGCTCCCACATTACACTGAAGTGGATAAAGTGGGGGTTGAAAATGAATGCAAAATGAAGAATTTACCCTAAAAAGGGCTTTGATTTGGGTGTTTATGTTTGTTTGTATTTTTATTTAACTTTTTTTCATTTTTGTTTCAGTCAACTTCCTCTGTTTACCCAAATTTATGCCACCCATAGCAGATAATTAGTCGTGTAAAACGCGTTCAGATTGTGACAATGGAGATTAAAACCATTGTCCACAAACTATACTAAACCTTGAACAGATGGCAAAAATGCTTTGATGGTGATACATTGGTTTACTAAAATAAATCTTTTTTGCTATATTTTTATTAACAATTATATTCTTACAACTGTAATTACCTGGATTATGAGAAATATGCTTTAAATGCATTGTAATGATACAGAATAGCACTGTATGTTATTGGACCTTTACAGTCTGCATAGAGCCATGACTTTTGCTGTGAAAAAGCATTTGAACTGAATTAAACTGAACTGAGAAAATAAAGTGACCAATTACTTTTCTTTTCCTCTGCAATGAAGCATTGAGGGAAATCTTAACACTCACAAAGTATAATTACTATCACTAAACTGACAAAGTAGCAATAACTTGTAGTACTTTGCCCCATCCAAATGTCTAAAGGCGTTTGCCCCTATTTTATAAAGAAGGTATTAAGGCAGATCCAGTTTCAGCACCATAAATATCTTCTTTAGCTACAAGATTCAGTTTCTGATGATTTCCACATTCTATCTACTGAAAAGTATTAAAAAGGTCCTTACAATTAATATAAGTCATTTGTGTGTTTAACGGGTCATAAGGCAGAGCAAGGCCCAAAGAACATACTGAGTTTCCATAAATATTAGAAGCTGCATGTGAAGCTGCTTAATGTGTCAAACTGTTTAAATAAGGACAAAACTTGAATGTTTGCACAATTAATCCTAATTCATATAACTAGGGTTTGTTAATGAGAAACAGTCATTTGAGGCGTATTAATGATGCATTTTAACGTCTGGCGCGCAAGAAACGCTCGCGCTAATTCCCACTGGCCCGTTTCCAGGTATCTCCTAAACTGGTGGAAGTAATGCAAAAGTGTGGCTCAAACATTCCCTCCCCCTGAAACAGGAAATAAAACATCATACTTCTACTACGAATGTGTTTTTGCCGCTTTTTCAACATTAAAATAAGTTATTTGTCTTAACGAGTTGATGAGCATGCATGGAGCCAAGATTGCTCCATCTTACTCACAGTTAAAGACCGTTTAATCAAAGCTCCACGTGAAAAGCTGAAGCCGCCCCATCCCGTCCCGAAACGATTTGAAAAGGTTACTTACTTGCCACGGTGAGAACCAGGAGAGCCAGCGCTGTTTTCACCGGGACTGCCATCGCTTCCTCCTCCCCAGTGCGACACAAACATACACACAAAAACTTACAAATGGAGGAAGTGTCTTGCTTTGAAGGAATATAAACAAGGGGGGAAAGAAAAAGAAAGGATGGGTTACAGCGGCTTCATGGCAAGAGACTCTGCAGCGAAGAGCCAATAGTTGAAGGTTTGACGCATGGAGAGGAGCACAGACTGTTGACTGAGCCGAGAGATGAGGAGGTTGGCTGCTTTCTGCTAGAGCGCACCGACTCCACCGCTGGTCCTGCTGCTGTGGCTGCGCGCCGGCAGCGCAGATCACAGTCACTCTTAATTCTTCTTGACCGATACAAGCAACACTTTCCTGGGAAATATGTTTGGGGCTAGAGGGGGAAACGCCGACCCTGTAATCGCCAAAGCGTCCGTTCTTCAGAAAAAAGATTTAAGCACCCAGGTCCTCACATTGCCCTGCCTGCCCAGCGCGCTCCCCAGCCGGGCGTCAGTTTCATTCTCCGCCGTCTTGATCGACTTGTAGCGTGCGTGACAACAAACAGGAAGCGATAGCAGAGATCCCTCAGGGATGACCTTTAACATCCAGAAGCCACTGAAGCCAACCACCATAATTTCCTTCCATTAAATTAGCGTTTGCCCACTGAAATTTTCCTTTTAAGTTAATCAAAACAGTTATATAGCTCACTTTCAAAAAGTTAGCTTTGTAAATAGTCTTATCTTAATGGATTCCAATAAAGCCATTATTAGGATTGAAAAATTAGCCGATAATTCAGAAACCCAAGTAGCTTCTTAGTAGAAAAATTAAGCTCTTGTTGGCAGTATGTGGTCCGACTGTTTGCATCAAGACTAATGACATGGATAGTGGAGGCTTAGGATCATGATATTTTAAGCAAGAAGCATAAAACCTTTGAGATTCAACAGCATTCTACGGATTGTTATAGAATCTCCCACTGTTTCTGAGCCCCTCATGGCTAGGAACAGCAGGCACTGGCCTTGCAGGCTACTCGCCAGAACGGCCCCATGATCCAGAGAAACCCCTCCACTCAGGCAGAGACCACATCCTGCATCCCATTTCAAGTGTTCTTGGGACCAGGGCACCACTAAACCCACCATGTTGCTGTGGTGCAGTTCTGTGACCTTGTATCTTATCAGTGTTTATATTCTTTGTAGTAAAGCCAACTAGATTCTACAGTGTAGAGCAGTGAGTTACATCTTTTCTCCTCAACCAATTACTTAACCCGCTGATATGGATGCAGTTTCTTGTTAAAACTCGTTAAGTGTAAGACGCTTTTGCTTTTAACGACTGTTTTCTATCCATCTGCCTCATGTCAAAGCATTTTAATCTAAAACACCTGCAATTTAAGGTAATTCGGTATGTAACTATCAGTGCACAGTCACACAGAAACAATAAATACATACAAGGACAAATATAAAAACAAAAAACAAATAAAAACAGAAAATAAGGCTGCTTCAGTGTACACACCGACTGATGTAAGACTAAATGAAAAAAAATTGGATATGAAACGACAGAACATACCAGTTCTGTCGTTTGCAGCTTTGCTGTGAGGTACCTGTGACACTTTCGTAGAAATATTGTCTGTCAATGTTCATATTGAACTGTTGTCTGAAAAGGTGCCTTCACAGGTAGGGTGATGATATTTGTCTCTACTCCAACAGCCACAATTCACTTTTGAAAAAGACTGAAGTTTTATGATGTTACTCAGATTTAAGACAGTGGTTCTTATTTTCCAATAGATACTTTGTCTTCTATAAAGAGATGCTGGTAGACAGAACCAGTCTAGCCAGTTCTGTCTTCATTCTTGACCTTTGAACTTCAAGTTATCTCTTAAGACCTTTAGGATTCACACACTTACCAAGACATTTCATGGCTCATATGTTCACGAGCACACCCAACATGATATAGTCAAAGCTCAAGTTTCAACAAAATCATATTATCCTTCCATCACACTCTATTACAGTCTCATGCAAGCTTTAGCTTGGCACAGTCCCCACGTGTCCGTCCTAATGAACGTTATCTCCACATCCTAAAAGCACTGCAGAGGGGCAGAGGGAGGCCAGATATAATCAGAACTACTTAGAGCTTACCGTCTGCAGAGGAAGCAGCTAGTAAATACAAACACATACACATCCTTTATACAGATAAAACTCTTTGCTTGGTTGTTTTAGGTATACTGTTAACTGGCACATAGGAGATTACAAATATCACATTCATGACTTGAAATAACTGCACAGTTATGTTGAGATTATTATTCTCATTTTCCTCTGATCCAGTATCCAAATTATGAATAAGACCAGAGGCTTGTATTACAAAGATGGAGTTTCTCTTATGAGGTTTAGCTGGTTAACTTTTGGGTTAACCAGGGGTTTTCCGTACTACAAAGCTGGTCGACTTCTTACCGAGATATATTACCCCAGTAACAGGTTATGTTCTGGATAAGAGATCAACGAGTAGAAAGCACCACTCTCTTTACCAGTCAGCTCTCTCAGAAAAAAAGTCCTGCCAGTTCTGTCAACCTTTCTGTGCAGATCATGAAACATGGAAGGATCATTTAAGAGAAAAAGAGTTTTTAGGGATATATGCAATCTTTTTGATGAAGAAATAAAGCCTCGTCACTGACCACTGTGAAGTATGTTTGTGTTCTTGTTCTCAACTTCTTCCCAAGTCTATTTAGCTCCACTAAGGTTGCATCTGAAATAATGAGGTTAATAACAATGCTTACACATGGTAGAACTGCAGTTGTTGTGTTGCTTTGAGACATCATAAAGAGCAGGGTTGGGACGGGACAGTGCAGAGTATCAAA
Organism: Craterocephalus stercusmuscarum; assembly: GCA_037177115.1. Taxonomy (NCBI): domain Eukaryota; kingdom Metazoa; phylum Chordata; class Actinopteri; order Atheriniformes; family Atherinidae; genus Craterocephalus; species Craterocephalus stercusmuscarum. Next base: position 18,568,276 of record JBBDHI010000007.1, read on the forward strand.
TATTTCACAGTAAAACCTGTCCATTTTGGACGCAGTCAAAGCGTATATGAGATCGGCAGGGCCACATCTGTTGTAGACATCTGCAATATCTGGATATATTTTTGTATGTCTATATTAAGTATAATACACCCTGTGTAAGAGTTTACATCGAATCGGCCTGCGTCTGGCACAGATAGAGGAGTTTTATACTAATCTGAGAATATTATCCCATTAATCTTCAAGATTCAGCCCAAGGTTTTATTCATTTGTTTTGGAAAGACTGATAAAGTGGAATCCATGGCATTAAAGATATGGCAAATAATCCCTCTCTGATTACGGTTTGGATAAGAGGCTGATAACACATTTGAGTGAGTTTTGATGTCACGTTTGGAAGATCATTCATCTGTTCACCTCTGATATAACCTTTATGCACTTAACCATGTAAAGTATGTCCATGGACGCAAACACACGGGACACACCCGGTGTCACATCTTCTTCACGGTTACAGCAGACTACTTCCCAACAGCTGCATTAGGTTTTGTCTCAAATTAATCGCACTTGGTTCGTCTTCTCTTCCCCAGCATCCCTGTCATTTATTGTTAGTAACAGCGTTCTCCATAAAGTAACTGATTGCCCTGCTGCATTAATGTTGTCAGAAATTTGTATCACTTGGAGACATTTTTGTCTTGTTCTGACAGTAGAATATGAGGCTTTCTAAATTCCAGTCTGGTAACCTGTCACAGTTTCTCATTGTCTTGCTGTGGTGATACAGAATCAGTATGATGGGAGCTCATCTTGTCACATCTCATCATCCAATTTACCTAATGCTGCTTTTGATTCTTTGCCATCATTAACAGCCACCGGTCTTCATTATTTTCTTTGCTCACCATGTCCTTTTCCTCCACACATATGTCCGCTTCCCTTTTCACCCCCGTCTTTTCTCCCCCTTTAGCTACTCTTTGTACTTGTACTTGTTCTGCTGGAGTCCTTTAAATGCTCTACCCTTTCATAAACCAAAAATACACATAGGATGCACCCCTCTGAGCTCCCACAAAGAGAGGAAAATCCGGTAGAAATATTGTAGAAAGCTTATCTTGCTGAACTCTATTAAATGTTCTCAGGAGGCCTGCAGCCACAGAGCATGTCGCTGAACCACTTGCAAGCATCCATGCTGCCAATGTGGTTTTCTGCAAAGTGGAAAAGGAAGGAGAATTTTCTAGGATAGCACGCGGTTTGACACTTATGAATATCTACAAAGTGTGTAAATGAGGTCTGTTAGTAGGTCTAAAAGAGAGCTCAAAGATCAAATTAAATAAAAGACAGCATGATGTAAATGATGAGATATTTATTTATATTCTACTTAATATTCAGGGTGTTATATAGATGTATTGCCATATCTATTTTAGTGAACAGGTTAAAACCTTTTTTTGAAGCAAATAAGAGCCCAGTGGTTCTTGTTTAGACCATTGTTACTTTCATTTTTCCTGAAAAAGAAGTAACTATAGTTTCATGTCTCTTTTGTCCAAACTTCAGCTTTTGAGGTCAGGTCTCCTTTCACTTCAGGACAGATGGACTGTGAGGGTTGAATCTGGGGGTGTTTAGGTGAATCTATTTTTCTATCTATCAAATATTTCTTGTGCCACTTGCAAGTATACGTTTGCAAGGGCAAACCTATAGATCCAGCCGATTCATTCCCATGCTCGGTGGATCTTCATTTCATTCAATTCTGCAAATTTTTTTCTTGAAACTCTAAGTCGTGGCCAAAACGGTTTAATTTTAGGATTATTTTTCTTTGGCAATTGTTTCATGAAAGCTTATGATGCTTACTTTTACGAGCAAGGGTTTGAGCAGGTGCTGCTGCAGTGTAGATGATAAATGAGGAGTTTTCATTTGCCTTTATAAAAAGCATGTGAATTGTGCAAAGTAAAAAGAAAAAAGTGATCTTCAGTAAAATGCTTAAATAGAACATTTCAATCCTTAACTTCATGTAGTCACGACATTAACAAAAAAAAACGTTCACAGTTCATGTGACTTTGACAAACATTTGCATGCCGCTCTACTCCATACACACTGTTGAATTTCTAAAAACAAAAATACTGTCAACGTTGGCACACAATCCTTTACAAGTTGTGCAGCTTTCAGTGATGCGAAAATTCACCGTATTCAGTGGTTTATAGCAGCCACGCAAATGCAAGTATGCAGGTTGATCAAATTTTAAAAAGTCATTACGGGGTTCTGGATGTGCAAAGTGCTGTGGATGCATTGCTACTCTGTCTGTGGCAGTCATCCTCCACATAATCCCTCCCATGCAATCTTTGCAGCAGGCCAGAAGGAGAAGTATTTAATCCAGAGGCAACAGAAATCTGAAAGGCATGCAGCCAGCCAGAAATATGACAGGATTACGCAATCCAGCATGCATCGGTGACATTCAGATTTCCTGACCAGACACAAGTGAGGAAGAGGAGGGAGCCTTGAAGAAGCAGGTTGAAAGGTCAAACTGGCTGATGATGATCATTTGAATCCCCAAAGAAATAAGATAGTCTTAACCCTCATGTCATGTCTTGTCTTGTTAGTTTTATTTAAAAAAAGTTAGGATTGAAAACACATTTGATGCTTCAAAATAAACCCCAAATATGATGAAAATCCTGATTTTACTGTCTGCGATTAGATCACCCACAGACATTCCTAAGAAAAACATCTTTTACTTCAGCCATTCAGACTTATAAAGGCCCTTGCTGATTACACACAAAATGATCAAAAAGAATTTTGGTGGCTTGCAGCCATGAAGTATGCCAATTTTTATTAAAAGTTTCCACAGAGGCCAGTGGAGGAGGGGCTGAGAGGGGGCAATTTTGTGATTTACTTTATTTTTACTAAATGTTTAAGGAATAATGGCAGAACTTCAACTCTCACTAATCAGAAATTACATTTGATAAACTGTAACACTTCATCAAATTTATAAATTAAGTAATCTCTCCAGTGGTTCAGTCTTCAACACACTAGTGCTGATGACACAACCCAATACACTGAAAAGTTTTGGGGGGTTTTGTTTGTATTTTTATGACGAAGTCTCTCATGTGTGTATGTTTGTTTGCACACTTCCACAGCTGTGTGTCATAAGGACTTCTCATGCTCACAGCTGCTGACATGCAAGGTGTGGCTTTACATTGTGTATCCCCGTGATGCTGTCAGATGAGCATGAACACTTGTGAATAATATAAATGTTCCTTAGGCCTCTCCTGAAATGACTCTGTCTCCCAGAACTACAACATGGGTGGATCTGTCTCTAACACTGGTTTAGTGACTCACTCAGAATGAATTAAGTAAAAGAGGGGTGGCTGAAAATGGCTTATAAACATTTTCATTTTCTACTCTGTGTGCATAAAAGAGCAGCAGACGGTTAACACTGGGCCCAAAGGAACAGATCCACAGATGAAGACAGAATATTTCCGACAGCTGTGACCATGAAGCCAAAAAAAGGAAGTTGTTGACAGCTGTTTTTTTATCCAGGGCATTTTAGCCAATTAAATTTTTAGCATTTTCCCAGTGTTCACTTTTACAGAATAAAGTGACTCAAGAGGCAGCACACTTAGTGTGTAAATTCAACAACTACTCTCCATCATCAGATTAAATCAAAGTTTAATATTGTTCTCACTTGACAGTGCTCCGGTAGTGTGTCTTTGATCAAAAAGGAGGAGGTATAACCAGAAGTCTTAAAGCTGTGTAGGAGCTGCATCAGTGCAGCTGTTGTAGGGATCAGCTGCATCAGTCCAGCTCTTATGAGATGGACCAGTTTGCACAGTAGCGTAAAGAATGAGATGAGATTTGATTATCTGGGGCAGAACATAAAGTGTAATGTCACACACATGAGCCTCTTGGAAGAGGTCAAAGTGTGAGCATGAAAGGTTATAGCTGTCCGAGCTGAAAACCAGCAGGATAGCCTTATGGTGCTGGGTTATAGGGCTTTCATGATTCCCCTAATGGTGATGATCCATAAAAATCATAATAATCTCATATACACTATTACCTGCTCTGCTTATCAATTCAGTTCAATTCAATTTTAATTTATGAAGCGCTTTTCATGCAGAGGCAACACAAAGTGCTTTGCATACTCAAAACAATTTTTATAAAAATGATTAAAAACCTTCACACAACACGATATAACAGAGAATTAAAACATCTCTCTTATGAACACACACGCAGCTTGTCTCTTAACTAAATATAGAAATAAATAAATAATAAA
>JBBDHI010000007.1:18574337-18585068 GCA_037177115.1 Craterocephalus stercusmuscarum
CAAAGTTGTGTCGTCTGCATATATTGCCATGGTTGCATGTTTTATTGCTAATGGGAAATCATTTGTAAAGATTGAAAATAAAAGGGGTCCCAAACAACTACCCTGGGGCACCCCACAACTCATCATCTCACTTTCAGAGTAGCTTCCATTAAAGTAGATAGAATACTCACGATTGTTAAGATAGCTTTCAATCCATTTAATAGCAGATGATTCTCTCTAAGTATGTAACTAAGGTTCGCTGACACTTTAAATTCATTCTGTTTATCTGTATTTGTGTGTGTTTCCACCTGTATATAACTAAAAAATAATTACGTTTTGGTGAGTGAAACTGTAAAGAATCTGAAATCGTATCATTCAGCACATGTCAAGATCCATAATTTTCCATTACAGTAGATTTGTTTTTCTTTGTGCAACTCTTCTGGTACAAACAAAATCCAGCAGACAATGGTTTCTACTTTAAAAAATGATTTATTGAACTTTACCCTTTTCTTTGTGATTCACACCAGCTCCCTTAAGAGGGAATTATCCAGGAGACTATATGACCAGAAGGTCCTGATGTCCTGTGTGCGCTGTGTATCCTACAACACACAGAGTCCATAGCCAGATGATGCCTTTTGCCTCTAACCCCGCTTTTTCCTCAAGTTTACTGTGTGGTATTGAAAGTCTTTGCCCGACTCTCTGTATCTCTCATGGAGCCGGAAGTATTTTAATATTTCCACTCCACACGTCCACATTCGCACATAAACTTCCTTCTGTCTCTGTCTCACACACAACTCGTGTTCCACTAGTGACAGTGATGTTCTCTGACAGCTCAGGACATGAGAACATGGCCAGCAGCCATCTATCATGGAGAGAGGGGAATCCCTATGAAATAAATATTACACACACTTCACTCAGGGAGACAGGCAGGGAGCAACCTGCCTTCCCGACGTGTTCACAGTTAACTCTCACACTGCTGAGTGGGATCACAAAAAAACACAAGAACAGAGGATGTGGAGAAAGGCACATGCAGAGGGTGCCAGCATGCGCACGCTGGTATGTGATGCCCTCACTTTCTTTTTATATAGCAGCCGGATGGAGAATCCATGTAGCCTGTCAGCATGGGACAGCCTGCAGAACACGCATGCTCTTGCACACACACACACTCTATTTTACTCTTGCACAGAAGAAAGTGGTGATATTTGCTGCATAAAAGCCCCTGGTTTCTTTATTAAAGCACAGAGAGAGTAGAGAGTTGATTCTCATCAATATCATCTGCAGGATGAAAGGCGTTATTGTTTCCTGCTAATGAAGCGCCGCCGATCATTTCCTCACACATGCAGCTCTCTGCATAGAGTCCACTGGATTGATTTGCATTCTTTCTGCTGAGGTCCAGCTCACATTTCTACACCTAACTTCATCATTTCCTACAACAAACAACTTTAAAATCAGCTCCCCACTGTGACACTGGCCTTCTGTGGTCGCTGGTGGGCAGCTCCTGGTGTGGACAGATCCCAAAGGTATCATTTCCTCACAGCGGTGTCGAGCCATTTGTCTTTTATGTATTTTAGCTTAAATGATGTGTTACATAATTGTTTCGGTTGAAGAGACAGACACTAGAAGACAGTTTATTTATCTGAAAAGAGGAGTGGCTTGATGATTTTTTGTTGCGAGTGTGTGTATTGTGTGTATGATGATAAATGTGTGAAAACTGATTAACAGAGCATGAACAGGTTTGCACTATTGACCTTTGTTTTTGAACTTTTTATTTTATTTCTAACATTTGTTTTTATAAAGAAAAGCATTTTGAGATGCTTTTTGTATGAAAAGTGCTATAGAAATAGTTTTATTTGATTTGATTTGACACAATGCAGTCATAGAAATACCAAAATCCAAAATCTTGGGAGTCACCATGAAACCACTGCAGGTTTACTTTTTCTGCCTTTAGGAAGTTCATGGAGGCTTCCTGTCCAGAAATTCCCTCTCGCTCTTCATCTGTGTTGACCTGAAACTGACAGACATGGGGAACGCTCCTCTTCTTGGAACTTGTCACCAGTCTAGGGACAGCCTCAAGACAGAGCAGAGCATCACACTTGAGTGACCGGAGTGCGACTAACCAAGCAAACAGGACATTCAATCCAGAACTCAAACCAGTGGGACCCCTTTTGGGTAGCTGTAGCTTGGGTGAAGAAAAAAAATGTGGATATGAACTCGCTGTGTGAATTGCATTCGAAGTGCATAGAAACATCTTTAAAGACAAAAGTGCATCCCAACACGAATCAAATGAATGCATTTGCAATCATTTCCAACTGATTCATGCCCTACATAGTTTACAGTCCTTTTCTGCACAGCTAATTTAAATTTTAGATAAAGAGAATTTCATCAAAGTGGGCTCCATCAAAGTTTGTGCAACTTGCCACAACTCTGGTCAGGAAATGTTTGATGAGGCGCATGAAAAAGAGAAAGCAAGATGGGGCAAATGATGTCTTCCCCAGAAGTAACTGGGGCTGATAGCTTCAGACAGAAATCCCCCACCCCTTCCACTTCAGTGCGGTGGAACCAGGTTAAAGGAGTGGGTGGTGATCACAGCAGAAGCAAAGAGGCAGAGGAGTCGGCCGGAAGGGGAGATGCATAAGTAAAGAGGCAGCAGAGAGGAAGACCGAGCGGTGAGTGCAGATCGCTGAAGGACAGGAGAAACAACAAAGGACAGGGGGAGCGTGCTGACTGAAGGAAAGGACAGAAGCGGTAGAAGAGAGTGAAACAAGAACAGAAGAGGAGGTGACAGAGCAGAAGATGGCTTTGTAAGAGATGCATAAAAAAAAGGTTGAAGTGAACACAAAAAATGAGAGCAGAAGATAACACTTGGACCACCTGAGAAAGAAGAACGTCTCATCACACCCAGATTCAGAAGCTTTTTGTTTCATTTAACAAAAAATCTTCCATGTGAAACATTGCACAGAAGTGTTGAGAACCCCAAACATCCACACAGAGTCAAAAATAACCGTCTGGAGCCACAAGATAAACGAGGAGTCCAGCAGCAGATGGAGAGGCCCCCACAGAGCCCTGATCTCTACATCACAAAGTCAGGATCACATGAAGCAGCTGAGGCAGCCAAACTCCAGACAGAGTGAAAGTTCCCCATGAAGTGACCTGCCAAATCCAGCGTGCAAGTACAGAGAAATGTTGCTGTTTTTAATGGGAAAATAGTGCTTGCACCAAATACATGTTCAATCAGTTTATCTCACTTTCACCCAAACTGTTCCGACTTTTAATATAACTTTGAATGTTTTAGGTCTCAAAATCTGTGCAGCTTACGTACTTAAAATTGCACGACTGAATTCCAGCTGCATCATTTGTAAACTCTTTCCAGGTGTTAGATGGGTTTAGAGACGCGTTTCATTGCTGTTCCACGATCAGTGCAAGAAATACAAAAAGCTGACATGGCGACAAAAAGCAGGCCAGTTTCAGACTCTGAATGTAAAAAGACTAAAAATATGCCTATAATGATGCAAGAACTGAACAAATGGTTCAGTTTTTTGCTGTTTTTATTACTTTATTTCAGTTAAACTGTAAAACTAAATTTGCCTCATGCTGATATTAACATCTTGGTCTGTTTATGACCTCTTTTACACCTTTTTTGGATTTTACGCAAGGTCTTTGACAACACAATTGCAAACCAGTATACAAATGGCAGCAAAAACTAAACCTAAGGTCTAATTCAAATAAATTAATTTCAACTTTATTTGTATAGTGGCAATTCATAACATCATTTAAAGGCGCTTCACTGACAATCAGTTTAAGCCAGTCGGATTGTCATACATTCATACATACTAGCCAATTAATGACAAAGAGCCGATGTAAGGAAACCAACAGACTGCATCGAAAAGAGTCTTTGATCGATCCCCTTCTGAGGAGAAGTTAAGAATCCTAGCATACACACTCACGGTAATAAATGTCTTTTGGTTGCTCTGTCACATTTTTCATAGATGTTCTCTGTAAGTTGCACCCAGTGAAAAACGGTGGCATTTGTGTTGAGCGCGCCTCGAGCAGCTCCATGCAAGCTGCAGTCTGAAATGAAGCCATTTGTGCAGCAAAGCCTAGAGGTGACACTTGGTCTTTGAAATTCATCTGTAGATGTTGTGCAAGTTTGTACAGTAGCACAGTTCTGCGCATCAAGTAAAGGCACAGGACACAAGACTGCTATGAGGAGATGAGCAGGTCAAAGGCAGGGGGACAGACGTTGCCATTAGGGGAAGTGAACATCTGTATCAACTGCATACTGAAGAGATTTGACTGCACATTTGTCAAACAATGCTTCTCTGGTATTAGATAGTCAAATAATTACCTCAGCCACCTCAGTTTGATTTGATCCTTGTTTCAAGTTCAAAGGTAGGGCTCTAAACCTTTCTGGTTTTATCATTTACCCACCAACTTATCTACAATTTCATTCCACGTTGCTTTAAATAGCAAAACAGCTTAACTGGTTTGTTTTTCAATGTTCTGACCAGTTCAAGGAAAATCAAATGACCGTTCACAAACACAGCTATTGCTAAGCACTGTCTCCTACTTCACTGAAAAAAAAAATCATGAGCCGTGTCCTCATTTCGTACACCCTGCATAATGTCACACGCATCAAAAGATAACACAATGACTGAATATGGGCTGATCTGGAAGAGCTTTGCCTCTCCCCAGTGGCCACTTCAAGCCATTACATTTTAAAAGGCTTCTAGTGCTGTCATTTCTATAATACCACAAACTGACCTGACATGCCTCAATATTCATTTAGAAAATTAAAATATACATACAAAACACTAAATTTAAAAAGTTTATATCAAGCCTTTTATTTGGTATACAGATATTTGTAGATTTATACAGTATGTAATATAGATATATATGTAACATGTCACTGCAAAATCACAAACTTATTTTAGCTCAGAAAAGAAATAAATGAAGAAAATACATGTACTTAGTTTCAAAGTGGTGCCGTGAAGCGCTTGTAATGAGTGACAGGAATTATGGTAACAACAACAATAATGATAATAATAATAATAATAATAATAATAATAATAACATTAATAATTAATAACAATAATAATAATAATAATAATATTCTCAAACAAATAATTAAAGGGGTAACCAAGAACTTCAGTGGCAGCATGGACCCTTAGTGTCAAAATAGAGAAAAAGATTAAGTCTACAACATACATACAGTATGCATACAGTCAGTGCATAAACATACAAACAGGAAGTAAAGTCACTCATGAGACCAAAAACTCTCATGTCGTTACTTTTGTCTGATACACAACAAAAACTCAGGCATGCTCCGGGACATCTAAAAATCTCTCTCACTCACGCATACTAACACACAGCTGTGTACCACAGCCCTGCATTACAGGGCTGACTGCGAAAATGCTTGTACAGTTGTGGTGCATGCACATGTATACACACACACACACGCACACACTGCGTGAACGTGGGTCATTCACTGAAAATGTGAGGACCTATGTGCATGTACAGGAAAGAGGGATGACATCTGATGAAAATCACCTCAAATGTACGATGCATTCGTTAAGCAACAAATTAAACAGCAACATAGGAAGAAGTGCTGCACAAACAGATAAGGGGTGTGTGTGTGTGTGTGTGTGTGTGTGTGTGTGTGTGCGTGGGTGTGTGAGCACGCACATGTGCATCAATTCATCAGAAGCAGGCAGTGCTGGATGCGTTTGACAACAGGGAGTGTTTGGCTCCCTCTTGTGGTCACTCTGAGTCTCTCTGGACCTCCGAGGCATCGGCTCGACAAATAGGACACGTCCTGTTGGCCTGAGGACAGACAGAAGACAAATTAATGGGAATTTTTTTGGCATTTCATGTCCACAGGTATATTTACCGTAATGACAACAAATTTTAAATCTAAGCATTTGTTTAGCAACTTAACTCACAACTTTGCTTTTAAATAGAAAAGTGCAACAAACTGCTGGTAATGATTTCCAGCAGTTACAACCCAGATCGGGGGAGATCTGGCCGAAGCTCAGGGCGCTGCCTCTTGCCTCTACATCATAAGACTGTGTTATGATTAACACAAGAACTCTGTGCTCAAGTGGCTCTTTTAGCAATTTCAGTGGAGGGATCACGTGTCTTAAAGTGCTGCTGTCCAGGGAGCAGAGTGGCTCATATTTTAGTGGCAAGAGATGAATTCTGGAAAAATTTGCACACTCTACATTCTTACATTTGGCTGCATATTTGCAAATCCGTTTTCTTCAGGTACATTATGAGTTACTTTGCTCAGAAACTTGAATCAAAGAAACAGAAAATGGGTGAAATAAAAGAAATGAAAAGTGTAACGAATCAATGCAGGAGTGAAAAACATTTGGTCAAATTGCAGATCAAACATAAAGGCAAAGATCTGACAAGTTCTACGCTTGAATCTAAGCACACTGTCATTCGATGGGTGCGTGTTGTGTTGGCTCACCCTCAGCCACTTGTCGACACACTTTCCGTGGAACTCGTGGCTACAGGGCAGGACGCGCAGCAGTTGACGGGACTCAAAATCACTCATACATACAACACACCTGCAACCAGAGACATGTCAGCAGGTGAAGCGCAGCAACTCAAGCAAACAGTTGTTTATGACAAACAAGGCCTGTAACCAACAAAAACGGTGCCACTTGTCATGCACAATCTGAGGCAATACCTCAGCTGTTTCAGGAATTAGATAAAGTGTACAAAATATCTAAATTAAACCTGATAAACTACAGCTTGCAGTACAAAATAAAAAAGCACTTGATGAAAGTCTTTAGACAAGCAACTAAACAAAAACAGCTAAAGATTAATTCTTCCTCATTGAGTGAAACGGTTCTGGGGAGGCGGCACTCACAGTGTTTGTTCAGACTGATGGTTATTTGGATTGAATCGATAGGAAGGAAGCTGTTCAATGTCTCCCTTGGTCAGTCCTCGGAGTTTGGCTTCTCCAAGGCGCTCAGCGAGGTTTAAGAGGGCCTACGGGACAAGATGTCGGTAACGACATAGGAATGAGGACTTCACCGCAGGAATTCACCACAGACAGAAACTAATCAAACCCAGAAACGGAAGCAAACCTCATAATTTTCCACTTCTCCATCGTCTACATCCAGCTCCAGGCTGATTGTAGGACCTGTGGGCTGGACTGGCAGCATTGATCTACAGGAGGAGAGAAATTAAGACAAAATTCAAACAAATTTAAACTCTCCCTTAAAACTTCGTCTTAAAAGCAATTCAAAACTACATTTTTCACTATTGAAGCTGAAGCCTAAACAAACGTTTTTCCTTTATCCAGTTTATCCGAATTCTGTGACGCATAATTTGATTCGCTTACAGGAGGAAGCCATGCAAACTTCCTGTCTCAGTGAGTCCGTTTTCCAGTCTACTTACAGGAAGTAAGGCAGGAGGCTGGGGTGGTAAGGCGAAGGCGGAAGCTGTTGCGAACGGTACCGCCGCCCCGGGAGACGCCGAGGAATGAAGTTGGGATAAGACTGCAGGTAGAAAGGAGGACATGTAGATGTTAGCTGGACTACACCAAGCACTCCGCTGGTTGATGCGTATTCTGACTAACTTATCATTTGTCCTCACCACTCCAAAGAATTCTTGTGGCAGAGGATCATGGGAGAGGAAGTGGAGCTGTGTGGAGTGAGGGGTGAGAGCCGGGTGGGTGGCAGGGGAATAGTGGAGCCCGGCACCCAAAGACAGGTGCTCTCCAAGCAGCTCCACATCATTTTCTATCCTCTGTAAAGGCTGGTGAGGAGTAGAAGAGTGTATAAAACAACCTGAGGGAGCTATTCAAGTGCAACTAGGGCGGTTTCTGTTTAATTCTTATCTGCAGAAGCATTTTCACTGCAGTGGAAGTGGAAGAAGGTGAGCTGGAATAGAAAAGCACCTTAAAAAAGACAAGAATTAAAAAAATAAAAAGCCTCCATGAGTTTAAAATTCTTTCACAGGCATGTTTCAATTTCCCTCTGGGATTAACCCGATCAGGAGCCCACTGAATACTGGAAATACGAAATTTCAGCCATCATGAAGAGTGTCATTGTGATATTACAAGCCTTTAAAACTTGTACTTTTTTTCAAAAATAATGACAGTCCCACCGTAGGAAGTGCTCAGAACTACACAGTTCTTCTCATTTTACGTTGAAAGCCAATATCAGTGAAATGTGTGGAGCGTAGCTTGATCTTCGATCGGTGAGAACGCTGTGTAGTTCTGGCACAGCATGAGGGGGCATTTTGTATGAAGTGATCAAATATGTTCATTTGCCCAATAAAGGGTCAATAATGCATTTTCCATGTCATCTACATATTGATGGGAGATATGGAGCTGCATGATATGTTTGTACAGGTGAATGCTATTTGTTTTAAATGGTGTTTTAATGTCTTCATGTATGTTTTAATATTGTATAATGTGTTGTCCTGTGTAGCCTCAACAACCAGATGCGTTACCGATTTCAGATAGTTTGTATTCATGACATTGCTTCTACAAGCAGTGGTTATTCATTGATATTAAACCCACAGAGAAATCGAACATGAACAAAAGAGATATCGTACTTTAGTTCAACAATGTTCTGCTGCAACGACAGTGTATATTTCTGTTAGATGATGCATTAAAACGTTCCTACCAGCCTCTGAGTCCAACGACCAGCATCTGACAGCATATTTGCAGAGATGTGCTGCACAAGCAGGGGACAAGCCCTCTTCCCCACAGTGTAGTTTAAGTTAATACAACCATTGCAAAAGCATGCAAAATATACTTCTTTGAAATCACTGTAAACCACATGAAAATTGACTATCCGAGGTATTTTAAGAGATTTACATCCTGTAAATGTGCAGAGCCAGATATAGCATCAAAATGTGTCAGATGAAGGATGCTTCTGTTTCCAAGACGTACGAACAGGCAGGTGGTGAAAACGTATGCAACACATCTGAAAACTCACAAATGAAGTCCAACACTTATCATGCTGACAGTGTTCACACTCTCACACCACATGTCTATTTTCTCACACAGTGAAAACAAAGTCAGAGCTGATAATACTACGGTGCCAAAAAAAGGACCCTGGCAGCTGATAGATGGAACAGGAAGCCCTGTGCAGTGGAAAGTAGCACACACTTTGCATTATGCTGCACAGGTTAATAATTAAAACACATTAAATTCTGAATAAAAGTAAATAAATAAAGCATCAAACTCAAAGGAAAGAAACCAGTAAGAGGCTCAGCAGACTGACCCAAAGCTGAGAGATCTGTTCAGACTTTTAGCCTGAGGTCATGTGAGCCTATTTGCAGGTCCTATTTTTTTGAATGATGACAGAGAATTTAACCATCTATCCAGGAGCAACAAGCAACGGGATCAAGATCTCTTTGTAAAATCATTAACATTATTGCGTTCATTCAATGATGCACAATAAAACCCAAAAACTAATTTCCCCTCGACTTAAATACACGTAAAATACGACGTAAAGTACACGTTTTTGTTCCACTGTCTTTTCTTTCTTGAAACCAGTTAAATGGCCTAAGTGGTGTTCCTCTCCAGTTCATGTCCTGATTTATTACCAAGTAAATATTTTTTGATGTCAATGAACTCCAAAGATAAACAGAACAAATGTAGAAACCATAAGTTTTAACTGTGAGGAACAAATCTTCTTTCTTTTAAAAACACAGAGAAACACATCCCAGGTGTTATGCATAAATATGCAACTAAAAAATTGCAAAGCTTGCAACTTAGTGGCAAATACTGCACCATGTATACCTTGATAATTTTTGTCTTGGCAGTTTCTGAGTTGTGTTATTTATCTTGTGGTTTCATCATTTACTTGGCCCTTTTGATTATTTTTAACTCTTACAGTTTTGTCAAACGTGTACAACTGCAGTATGTTGCAACTGTTAATGCTGAAGTCTTGACCGAGACGCTCTGCAAGAATAACTTTTGACTTCAATGAGTCTTATTTCTAATCTTATAAAAAACCTTATTAAAGCAATGATAATAATAATTATTATTATAATAACAGCAACATGACCTCTGGTAGATCACGTCTACCTCATTCACACTAAAACCCCAACTCTGGGTTTGATATTGGATCAATAAAAACTGAAACATTCATAGCTTGAGCATTTCAACTCACCGACCGGGCCTGCTGCGCTGGATAGGGTCCGAACTGTCCAGGCTGTGGCAGGTGAGGTGGATGATGGGAAAGGTGTGTGGGGGGATGGGTGAGATGGGGAGGTGGGATCAAAAAGGCTGGGTCACTGGATAGCAATGATGGGAATGGATAAGGCATGGGTAGGTGCTGAACGGAACAAGTCTGAAGGACCTTTGCAGAAAGACACAGAGAGCAAGATTACAAATATTCAAGTATTTTGACCATTTGGTAAGAGTGTGCTCTATAAACACAAAGCACTCACTGGAGGAGGGACACTGCAGACTGGATAATGCTGTCCACTGAAGACCACAGAGCAAGCTGGGATCTGCTGTGGGGCAGTGCGAGGGGGAAGGCCTGGTGGCGCTCCCGGAGGAGAAACAGGATACGATACTGGAGCTGAACCCTGAATACAGAAACCAAACGGGCAACATTCACAAACTTATATGTGGGAGTTACAAGGCTTCATCCACATTATGCTGAAAACAAAAAAAAAAAAAACTCAAGAACACATGCTGATGACCTGATGATCGCTATGTTTGGTGTCAGATATTGGCATCTCCCAGCGGTGTTTGGACGCGAGTTATCGCGCGAGTAC
>JBBDHI010000007.1:18665910-18678401 GCA_037177115.1 Craterocephalus stercusmuscarum
GTGTCATTTTACTTGGTGAAATTCAATGCTCTGCTGAAATAACATCAACTCAGTAGGACTTCATTGCAGACTGTACAAATGACTATACCGGGTAAATAGTAAATATCATGGCAAAATTTCTTCAATAACTCTTTAAAAGGAAAAAGAAATGTCTCAATTAGTTAACCACCTTTACCCAACACCCCAATTTCAAACCATCGTTCAAATTGGGGGATTACTCCATCTTTCTCAAGAGTTATGTAATCTCATGCTGCACCTGGTTGGTCATAAAGTTTTTAGTATATAGTTTCCATGGTTTATGTGTCAGGTGGTTCAAGGAAAACTATTTTAGCTTTTTTAACCTCGGCCTTTATGTACAGATTTACATAAATTTCTGATAATGTTTTCCAGAGGCCCATGTAAAAGTAATGAGATAAAACTAAAGGGGTTTAAACAAAAAAAAGAAGAAAATGTTGGGGGAAAACATTTCTCTTCCCAATCGCTTACCGCTTTCAGCTGCTCCAATCGGTCCTTCATTATCAGGGGTTAAGTTCAACACTCGTATAGGAAAAATATAACCTTAATATTAAACGAAACGCCTGGAAAATAAATCCAACTCTCAAGATTCCTCAGCCAGCTGGCAAGCTAGCTGTCCAGCAGAAAGCCACCGCCAGTAAAAAGAAAATTAAACTCCCCAAAAAGTCTTGGTGAAGGTGTGTGAGAAGACGACTTATTCTGAAAAGAGACGTCTTTCCATCGTTTTTCCATACAATATGGCTGCTGGGTTTAAAGCCAGTGTTTTTTCTTGCTAAATCTCCTCTCTCGGGGGATTAAAACAACAGTTGTGTAGAGCTGCATAATCTGCCTCTCCTCTGGCCGACAGTAATCATTCTAAAACGCACTTTTCGTGCTCCACGCATGCGCAAAAACGTCCTTGTGCATTTGGATGAAGCCACGCCCTGAGCCACCTGCACCGCCGTTGCATTCAGGTGTTGTAGGAATAATCTTGGGCTGCTGTATTCTCAATATGTTACATACTTTTAGTTTAAAACAAAATGTGTCAATGCACAAAACTACATAAGTTTGTTAAATATCCTTTTTCTTCTTCTTTTTACATTTTAAAAGACTCATTAATTCACTCATTAATTTGTACTACTCAGAGATCAAAGTGTGGAATAAATGAGAAATTTTGACCTGATGATGAGGCCAGTCAAATCAGCAGATAGATTTCAGTATACCTATTTGTTTAAATCAGGACTGTCCTAATAATAAAATGTGCAAATAATCATGAATAATAATTAGTGTTATTTCATGTACATTTTATGTAACTGTAGGGTCTAAATGTGAGCTATAAGCACTATGGACTGGAATGAATATTTAGATAAATACATACAAGTTGGTACTTTTTACTGTAATATAAATTTAATTTTTCCCACAGTTTTGATGTTTGGTTTTGCAACTAAATTAAAAATGTTAATATTAACAAAAGCTTGCAGTAAATCTGCCAATTGAATATCGGAATAAAAGCACCTTGACAACAGTCCGTGTTTTTCAGTGAAAGGGTAACAAGTTTGGCACAACTGGTGGAAAACAATGGAAGCAGTAATGAAAATTGGTTTCCATGTTGCTTCTCTAGACAATACGGCAGACTGAAATGTTTTTTCTCAAAAGTAAAAGTTATTTCAACACTAAAGGCGAAGTAATTAAGACTTTTTGCTTTTTTTTAAAAAAATCATATTACTTTTGGCCATTTATTTTGTTCTGTTACCAGAAAATCTCGTATGAGGAAGAATTAAGTTCCATTTTCAGTCTTCCATTTAATAAGAACTATTATTTTTATCATATTTAGATAAAAATATCTAAATGCAACAGAAGACGATATGACTTGAAAGCAGCATTACAAGTTATTGTAACAGCTTGTGATGCAATAAAAAATGCTACACGTCACGAAGACAATGTTTTTAGCGTTTTTAGTTATGTAACAGCAAAAACAGCCTTGTTTGTATACTGCACTACAGTCAGTGAGCCACAGGAGCAAATTCTGTTTTTTGGCTAATGACAGCATAAATTGTTGACAGGCCATAACCTTCACGATACTGAAGATGTGAAGTCACTGATCACGTGAGTGGCCATGAAAAAAACACCCTGTTTGCTTACACTTCTTCAACCTTACATCTGGTAGTTGGTGTTTCTCCTTTACCTAAAGAGGGAGAAACACCATCCTCCCTTCTTACATGGGGTTAAACATGGTTTAAGAGAAAGTCTTTCAGTAATTGGCACTGTTTGAAGGATAGGTGTACTGAAATGAAATCCACGTGGGTACCGATAAGTCACACATCACAATGAACCTGACTGCAAACTTGTTAGCTAATCCGTTCATCATGGCCCTATAAATGAGAACATGGCCGACACCTAGTGGCCAGCAGGCCGCTTCATTCCAGTCTACACCCTGAATAACGCATTTTTTGTTTCATGAAAATGGTTAGTATTTTTAACATGTCACTTTTCTACTCAGAAATGGTCAGGTGTAATTAATAGAAAGTTTAAAATCTTAATAGAAGGTAGAATTTCAAATGTTTCTGTAGACATTTCTCCAAATAGAAAGGCTTTGGCTTTAAAACATACAAATCTCAATTGTGAGCAAGCACCTACAAGCTCCAACTGGAACATAACTAGGTTGGTAGCCAAATAAGGACCAACGAGTTACTTAATCTTATTCTAAAATTGAGCTTTCAGCTTAATTTGTATAGCACCAATTTTTCTGTCATTCAATAAGTTGGCATTGCTGAAATTGAAACTGAAATCTTCCAGGTAATATTGTGGCCATTAAAATAACCATATTTCCTCAATCTAGGATATTTGATGCTTTGTTAGACTGAACTTCTGTGGTTAAACAGGTCATTTACGGCTTTTTCAAGGACCCCCATCAAGCACCTTCCTGGATGATGACGATGACAAAAAACAAGCATCTTATATTGAGAATGTTTTTATTCAAAGTTTATTCCCCTTGGTGCTTCCAGTACACTGTACGTACAACAGCATAATGTGAGCTGGGTATGTGCAGTGGAGGGTGCCCGACGATGAAAAGTAGCACATTGCCATGTCAACAACACTGGGGTGGGTGTGTCATACAGTGAAATTAGAACCACAACTTTTGCACGAAGTTTAGTTTTAAAACAAAAAAATTCAAAAATAAAAAAAATCTGAAAAGGGATTTTACAGTTAAGGGTCAAAACTCCATCAACTTCCTGTCCACAGCTGGGGGTGGGGACGGGGCAGGGCGGGGGGTGATAGGCTAACAGGTTAGAGGTCATCCTCTTCATCTGGGAGTGCTGTCTGTGATGCAACCTGGAAGGCAGAGCATGTTATTTTTTAGTATACCAATGTACATAGTATTCTCAGGTAATCTGTGCACTCAGCGTTACTTACTTGAAGCTCTTCCTCGTATTTAGCGGCCAGGCTGGGGTCCATTTGGACTTCTGGGGGAGCGAGGGCAGGCATTGCCACAAACTCCAGGTTAGGATCACCAATCAACTTCCTTGCTAACCACAGGAAAGGCTTCTCAAAGTTGTAGTTACTTTTGGCAGAAATGTCATAGTACTGGGCAAAGAATAGTCACAAAAGAGGAAAAAAAGGTTTTAGAATAAATGCAAATGCTTACTGAAAAGAAGAAGTATATATTTTAGCAGTTTTTACCTGCAGGTTCTTCTTGCGATGAAACACAATGCTCTTGGCTTTGACTTTCCTGTCTTTGATGTCTACCTTGTTGCCGCAAAGGACAATGGGAATGTTCTCACAGACACGGACCAGGTCACGATGCCAGTTGGGCACGTTCTTGTAAGTGACTCGGGAGGTGACGTCAAACATGATAATAGCACACTGAGCTGTGGAAAGAGCACATGAATTATGACTAATGAGTAAAAGGTGGAAATTTCATGCTCTTTGTTCAGGTGGTAAAAGATGGGATAGAGCACCTTGAATATAGTAACCATCTCTGAGGCCTCCAAACTTCTCCTGTCCAGCTGTATCCCACACATTATACTTGATTGGCCCTCTGTTGGTGTGGAACATCAGTGGGTGCACTTCTACACCCAGTGTGGCTAAAATTGAAAACCAAATACATGAGAACCCAAGATGAAAACATTAAACTTAAAAAAAGGGTCAAATAATCTTTTGTATCCCAAGATGACCTTATGTAATAATGAAAAATGACAAACAAGACCTCATCAAGACAAAGCTTATAGTTTTAGCATAAGAGGGATGCTGCAGTATATCTATCCACCTGCATTTGTAACTGCACTAAAGATCAGGCCACTGTCCTGTAGGTTTTCCATGTATCCCTGCCTCAACACAACTGAATGAAGTTAAATGGATCCGGCAGCCTATTAAGTTCTACAAAATGATTAATTGATTATTGAAATCAGATGTGTTTGAGCGGGATACACGGAAAACCTGCAAGACTGCGGCCCTTGAGGACCAGACCTGTACATCCCTGGATTAGATAGTCAATACGGAGGTTGGGATCCTTAACTTTGTGCCAATAATCACTTCTATAGGCAATTTCAGCTCTGTAAAAAAAAAAAAGGGAGGATGCCAACCATCTGGTCAAAATGGGGAACTCACCAACATATTTCTTCTCAAACTCTCCTGTGATATGCCTCTTCACAAAAGTAGTTTTTCCTGTGCCACCATCTCCTACCAACACCAGCTGTGAGAGAGATCACAATTGGTCCAGACTGGTTAGCACTGGTTCACCGCGACTGCTAGTACAGCCAAGTCAAGTTCCACAATAACTTACTTGCACTGATAGAAGACACATAGCTCATAAATGTTTAATTAAAAACACTTACCTTGAACACAGCCACAGGTACACACTGAGCCATTGAGTCGGCCATGGTTGCGACTTTTCTGAATTAAAATAAAAAATACAAAAAAAAAACAGGGCGGGATAATTAGTTAGCACGTCTTGCTATTTTCGTCACCGTCAAGTGAAGCGAGTGGTGTTTCAAATTAATCGATTTGGTGTGTTGAGTTCAACAATAAAAATAATTATAGATGTAAAATAGTGTTAGCTGTTAACGGTTTTCTGTCAAGCATACAGCCTGTTAGGCTAAAACTTCTAGCATGTTCTACCCCCTCTATCGTTCCGACACGTTGACATGCAACATTAAAAATCGATGGTCTGTATATCTTATTAAAACATAAACAACTAGTATCATACAAGAACAATTTAATTCAGTAATGCATGTGAAGCTTTATTTCAACACCAGCGGTTTCTTGCTAGCCCACAAGCTACCAAGCTCAGTCGTTAGTTTAGTGCGCCATATGACGCGCGAGCGCACTTTTTCTTGTTCGACTGGAACAATTGGACTGGAAGAGCAGCTAATGCGTTCCATCCTGCTGCTGGGTTCTAGTCGGAACAAAAACCGCTACTCTAGAGACGAACCCGAAGGCGCAACCAATTCCCGTGACACAGTAAACACAAGTAATAGCGGGAATGTAATGGGGTTCAAGAACAAAGCAGTGAAATGAGGAATAGCCGCTCTTGCTAACCAAATCGCTAGCACGGCATGGAAAGCATTCTTTCCAACGAGCTAACGGCTAAGCTAACTGAAGAGTTAGCACAAAAATCGATAGCGTTAAATTAGTTGCTCTTTGCCCAGATGACTACAGTTACAACAGCGCGTGAACCCATGGCATACCTCAAAGTTTCCCGTTGTTTTAACTGACTTTCCTAAGAAATGCAAACTTGAAATCGAGAACGGCCGACAAAGAGGGGAATATAGAGACTCACCGGTGTCACTGCTAGGAGAGGAAAGAGTAAATGGCTGCGTTCGCGGGAGATTCAGCGTGGCCTTTATGAGTCAGTTTCCGCCCTGATCACGTGACCCATGCAGCGGTTAAAAAAATAAAACGCACCGACCATGATTCAGCACAGAAACCTTCTATTACATAAAGTCAATTACAAATAATTCTACAGAATGTTAATAATATTTGGAGTATTTCTGCCCACAATTCAATTTGATTATGCTAGTTATGATATAAAATATACCTGTGCCCTACTGCCATAGTTAATTATCCATATTAAAGTATAAGGTCATGGGTTGTTCACTACAGGGGCCAATATGTTAAAGGTATGTATCAAAAGGATGCAAAACACTAAGGAGAACCTAAATAATCATAAATTAGACCTAAGTTTAGATACATGATTTATACAAAGTAAAACCAACTGGAAAGACAAAGTAAAGACAGAACCAAAAACATTTATGTTGGTGCAGTCTTTTCCAAAGTCATGTGAACCTTCATAGATTTGCTCTCAAGTGTATGCAAGAGTGCATTTTTGACTTCTGAGTTTAGATCCATAGGTTGCTTGATTGTGATGCTTGAAAAAATATATATAATGTAACTAATTCCAATTTTAATAGCAATCAGTCAGTTGTACCACAAGCTTTGATGCAACAGACAAGTGAACAGCTTAGTGCTAAAATATACTTTATTTCAGTAGTCTGATTATACACAGAAAAACATTACACTGTTTCACCCCATACAGCCAGATGAAAATATCAATGTGTCATCATTTATGGTGACTAATATACTGTGCATATAGACTGTGCAAATTCATGATCAAAAACTTTCACATCACCTGCTTTCAAAACATAAGACATACAATTTGTGCGTTTTTATATTTGCCCTGAGTTCTGTCAGCAGAACATAAGGCTGCAAGGCTTTATTGCTCATTATTTGGTTCCTTTTCATCTGTAAAACTACATCAAGTAATCTGTTTAATGCAGAGAAGCACGACAAGATGTGTCATTTATATTTACGGGAGCAGACAGAAGCAAAAGTCTATCTGTAAAGATAGTCTGCTTGTATGTTGGCTGCTATCTCTGCCTCCCATCGGTCTCCATTGTTGAGCAACTTTTCCTTATTATAGAGCAGCTCCTCATGGGTCTCTGTGGAGAACTCGAAGTTTGGGCCCTGATGGGGGATTTTAAAAAAAGCACATTAAAATAAGTAACACACCAAAGAGTTTTGAAGACTTTTTTTTGCCAAAACATTTCTGACACAGACACCACAAAATTGTTAGAAACAGAAACATACAGTTCATTGTTTAGCTCCAATAACAAGCTTTTTCACCTCGACAATGGCATCAACTGGACAAGCTTCCTGGCAGAAGCCACAGTAAATGCACTTGGTCATATCGATGTCATAGCGAGTGGTTCTCCTACTGCCATCAGCCCGAGTCTCTGCTTCAATAGTAATCGCCTAAGCTCAACGCAGTGGGGGGAGAAGAGAAACAAAAGCAGATTTTAAAGAGGACAGGCAGGATCTTGGTGGGAAATAGTATTTGATAATCACATTTTCTTAAGTAAAAGATAAATCTCCTTTCTTGACTTTATTATGCGGGTCAGACAATGAAATGTTATTGCATGGCCTGCTAGATAAAGAATGTCTGAATGAATCTGGGTTTGTGCTGCTCAATGCAAATTTTGATTTAAAAAATCTGGGTCTGCATAACAGGAAGTGCAGCATGTGGTGTTCATAAGAGAGACAGGGATGAGAGCAGAGATTGAAAAAGATATGACTATAACAAATTTTCAACCAAAATTACATGGCAACCATTTGAAGACTAAGATGAAAACTCTTTTCCTTCAAAGTTAGCAAGTCCCGTTTCTATTCTTCGTTAAAATCTCATACCAGGAGAACTGTGAATGTCTGTGTTCACCTGAGCAGGGCAGACAGCCTCACACAGTTTACAGGCAATGCAGCGTTCCTCTCCATTCGGATAGCGCCGGAGGGCGTGCTCTCCACGGAAACGTGGTGACAGAGGCCCCTTCTCAAATGGGTAGTTGATGGTGGCAGGTTCACGGAACAGGTAGCTCATGGTCATGGCCAAACCTGCAGGGAGGTGTCAGCAAAGAATCAATAAGTGGCATATTAACGATTCGATCAGATGCATTTTTCTTTAAACAGAAGAAAAATATATTCATCATCCGTGGAATCATCCTCAATGTTATGACATATGACAATAACTGTCCTGTTTTTCTGTCTTTAAACTAAAATCAGCTGCAAATTATTACATATTTTCCAACCCACAGCAGGTGCATGTAGAAAAGACTCACAATGGTGGCAGTGACCATCATAATCACGGAAATGTCATCTGGTAAAACATGCACATTACAAATCAGCTTTGTCTTTAGAGTAGTCATGTAAATTAAATAGTCTTCTCACGATACTTGTTCATCATGTTAAGTACCGGATATCATCAGGCTTTAAATTTGAACCTATGCAAATTTCATATAATATACTCAGAAATCATATCATCTACTACCTCTGAAGAGCTCCGTCCAAAGGAGGGTTGTAGCAGCCCGGTCGGTGATGGATCTCAGGTCAGTCGGAAGCTCCTGAGCATTTACATACTCTGCCAGATAGATAGTCTGTTAGATCTCTCCTTTGAATACACATTTGGACAGTATAGAGGGAGACAAACTTACTATAGCCTTCTCTCTGCATACTGATACTGAATGTGCGAACGGCACCAGGGATGGATCCAAAAGTGCCTGTGGAAACATACATTTAACATGAACCTACTTAATTTTATGTATATACATGATGGTGTTGACTGCACGTGGTACCTTGCTTTGAGTAGCAGTTTAGAAGACGCAGACTCAGTGCAGCAGACATCTGAGCAAAGGAGAGTCGAAAGTTTCAGACAGACAAACTAATATACTTATTTTCTCACACAGAGTTAGTCTGCTCTGGAAACAGGAGAGGACTAGCCAGGGAGACAGACGGTGGAGCCATCCGTCCTTTAATCCTGGCGCTCCAAATCCCCACTATTACGTCCATCACATGATGCATTCAAGGAGCACCGGGAAAACGGGGAGAATGCGTTCCATTCAGTAAAAATGATATACATGTTTGCTTCTTTGATTGTTAATCGTATTGCTTAACAAACAATTCACTGCGGATATCACTATTATTATATTCTCCACATGTTGAAAGAGCTATTTTCCAAAACAGATCGTAGGAACTTGTAATGTTTTTACTCTTCATGTTCGCTTGTACGATTTTGAACACATCCTCAAAATAGGACTTAACAATAAGCACGCCGCAGACCTAAAATGCTCACTAACACTTCTGTTGATAAATGTATAGTTAGTCTACATCTATTCAAGTCTACGTCTAATCAATTCAGATGTGTTTGTAAAAAGAAACCCATGCGCTCAATTAGCTAATTCGTCGTTCATCAAAGTCACTGACGTAGTTTGATTTACATTAACATGACAATAAAATGACAATATATCAAACGACTCAGATTACTGGGTTAAACGAATGAACAGTATCCAGTATTTTATAGTCTCTGGTTGTACTTACCTCTGGCGCAAGCTTAGGATAAACGGTTAGCAGGCAGGCACCAGTCATTAAACTGCGCAGTTATACACATGCTGCATTCAAGTCCCTCGTTAATTTTGCTTTCATTTGCAGCTGTGTTTTCTCAACACCACTGTAGTCATCATGAGCATTTCGCTTAGCTTTCTACTTTTGTAATATTTCCCTAAAAGGGACAAACGTAGCAAAGCTATTTGTAAGACAGGAGGAGGCCCTTTAAAGCACATTTAACCTCCTCATTCAACATTTATTATGTGTCATGCTTAGTGAAACATTAGTATCACCTCTGCAGTTATTTATGGACTGTATTTCAAACGTAGTGAATATTGCTCCACATTTCTTGTTAGGGGGAAGATGATTTAATGCTCTGGTGACAGATGAGGGCGGACGAGGGTGTGGATCAACAAGTGAGAGAGAATGAGCAAGAGAGAGAGAGGAAGTTTGTCTTCCCCTTCCATCTCTCGAGGTTCTCACACTTCACCTCTTGGCAAGCTGATCAAATATGAAGGAAATATAAAAGGTATGTGTATTTAAAGCAATATGATAAGTGCTAGGTGTTTCTAGTCAGATGGCAGGAAGTGGATTTATATATCTGAAAGCTGAGCCGGCAGTGTCACAACTCTGGCTTAAGTACATATGAGAGGTGGAAAAATTGTACAGAGTAGTCTGAACACCAGCTACTGCTACTTTTTGATGTGCAAAGGCTACAAGACTAAATATCAAAACACAAAGCAGCTTTGTGTTCTCATAACCGTAAGGCTTGTGAACGTAGTTAAATAGTGGACTTTAAGAGCCTCCTCCTCCATCTGAGAAAGATGCTGAAGCCATCGAGCCAAGTTCAGAGGAACCCTATTGAAGAGGACAGCTCTGGATCCGATGCGGGGTCAGAGGTCAGCCTTGAACCAGAGACAGACCGGTTTGGCTTTATTTTGACCAATGGATCAACAGCTGGGTGAGTACATCCACGCTGACCTTTTGTACAATGACTCTTGTTGGGGAGGTTGACACTGCTTACAAAACCCGGTATCACTTCTGGTGTTCTTCAGAAACCATTTTTTAGAGGTAATATTGCTTTTTAAAAAAGACCAAAAATGTGGTTGGTTAAAGGACTAATTTCAAAAAGACAGATGTCAAAACCTAAATGTATTTCCGCCACTAAACATTTTCCACCTGCAGAAAATACCATATAAAGCAATATTAAACATGTTTGTGCATACATGTTCCCATCACTCTGATGATTTAACAATTACTCCTGAGTTATTGTCTAATTAACATGGCCAGCGTGGTATAGCTAATGCTGCTTTAATCATTAGCCATTATCCAGTTGTTTCCAGTTAAGCTGAATATAATCAGATTGTTTCACTGAGAGCTGGAGAAGTTCCTCATAAGCAGAGTTAACGTGAATGGCAACTGTTTAAAAGGGGCGGCTGCATAGATAAAATTATTTTCTTCTTTAGATAGACCCGGAAGTTCTAAAAAGACCGCATGTATGAAGACTAGCCAACGGGGCCAATAAACAAATTACTCTTAATCAGAGTAATTAAAATAGAGACCACAAGTGAGGAGGTTTTAACAGTAAAGCTGCTGCTTACTAAAGCAGCCTACAGGAAAGCCTTGTTTACAAGGAAACTACAGTTGCAATAAGGGAGCAAACTAGCTCTAAAGTATATGGATCTATGGATGTATTTTGGTTAAGAAGATCCTTTAGCAGGACATATTTGTTAGAACTACGTCAACCAGAGTGCATGTTCATCCGGGACGCAACGATTAAAACTCATTTCTTACACCTGCTATGCCTTATCTACAGTACATTAAACAGACTGAGAGATCAGAGCAGAAATAAAAAATTTTTTGTTGCAAAGTAAACTACTAAGACTACTTTTGCATACACCGGTTTTTGCATTAATAAATGTAATAATTCATTAAGTCGTGATGTTTGCCACCCGTGATAGCAAAGAAACAGCGGAACAGAAATCCTTGCAGATTAGGCCGCATCAAATCACAATACGATAGGCCGAGTGCAGCGCTACCTGTCATCTTTGCACCTTCCCCATTGATAACATCCTGACCTGTTGCCATGGAGACGTTAAACTGCTAACGTGTGGTTTTCCTGTTTCCTGTCTTGTTTTTCGGAGCATGGTTCTTCTGTGCAGTGATGACAACACATAAAGTGAATGCAGCAGCCCTGCAGTCTGGCTTACAGCCCTACGGTTTTAAATGGTTTTATTAAACGAGGCAATAACCTAAAAGTTAACGTGGTGTTTTGTGTGCCGTTTCGTGTCAGGAGCGCTGGTCCTCCCCCTGAGCTGGTCAGGCAGAGGGAGGCCAAGTGGATACACATTATTGATCAATGGGAACGCATCTTGTTGAAGAAGAGCAGTAAGGTGTGTCCTGTCAGAACAGAAATAAAGTCCCAAACTGACTCATACTCTGCGACATTGTTTTTTCTGTTCACTCATAATGTGTGAGATTGTGTATGAGCACTTTGATTGCTCTGCAGGTCAAGGTGCAGTGTCAGAAAGGCATCCCGGCCTCGCTCAGGGCGAAGTGCTGGCCGCTGCTGTGTGGAGCTACAGACAGAATGAAGCAGCATAATGATCTCTATAAGGCAAGAAAACCAAGCACTCCCACTGTGGGGAAGACTTTCTGCTGACCAGCAGCAACCTGGTTGCAAACAATGTGTAACTGGTGATAGTTTTTAATGAAATAATTTACACAAAACCCGAAAATCTGATCATTTTCTGACATTTTACAGTCTGTATGAGTCAGACCAGTCACTGTGCTGATGTTTTACGCTTTACTCCTCTAGTCTCTGGACTCGCTGCCCGGTCTGCAGAGCTGGGTTGATATAATCGAGAGAGACCTGGACCGGCAGTTCCCTTTTCATGAGATGTTCCTCTCCAAGGATGGACATGGGTAGGCAAGGCTTCCACAGCTTATGATCACAAGCTGATTTATACCCGGCGCCATAAGCTTAAAGGAGAACTTCGCTTTTTTTAAACCTGGGGTCTGTTGTCATCTTTCCTCTCATACATGTGAGTCAGGAGGAAACAAACGTTCAAGATCGCTCCAGTATGTAGCTGGGCAGGTAGCTAGCAGCCCAGCTAATGATAAGGATA
>JBBDHI010000007.1:18678501-18695839 GCA_037177115.1 Craterocephalus stercusmuscarum
TTTAATCTTTCTAAGAAAAATGGTTTCTACACGGTATATTATGTGGTAAAAGGGGTAAGTCCATATAAATGAATGACACATTGTGCATATGTAGGAGTCCAGGGCATTTTAGTTAGCGAAAGTGGCTCATTTGTAGCTTTGGCGTGATGCTCTCTCTGCCAATGGGGTTAACTTCTGTAACTTCTGGATTCCGATCAGCCAGAAAGAGCGTTCCTCTAGGGAATCCGGAAGTTACGGAAGTTAATCCCATTGGCTGAGAAAGAGCGTCACGCAAAAGCTAAAACTTTGCCGCTATTGCTAAGTAAAATGTCCTGGACTCCCACGTATGGGCAATCAATGAGTCATTCATTTTTATGGACTTAAAAGGGGTAAGTCTGACATCCGCCTTTTTACCACATATTATACCGTGTATAAACCATTTTTATTAGAAAGATTAATAATAATACAATATATATAATTACATAATATAATTTGAAAAATATCAGGTATAGCTTCTTTAATTTCTACGCTGTTTTATTTTTTCCTCATTAACTTGTCTTTCAGTACATAAAGGGTTTTAAACCTGCGAGCAATACTTGTGTACTTTGTCATTTGCCACAATAATTTTGTGTTTTTGTGTGGTTAATTGCTGCGGTGTGTGTGCAGGCAGCGTGGCTTGTTCCGGGTGTTGAAAGCCTACACTCAGTACCAACCAGAGGAGGGTTACTGCCAAGCGCAGGGGCCTGTGGCTGCAGTGCTGCTCATGAACATGCCTGCTGAGGTAGCCAATAACACCGTCTGTCTAAAAAAACATCTAAGAAAAGACAATGTAGTTCAGAGGTTTTCAGGCCCGGCTGGGCTAAAAATAGTTTCGGGAAATATTACACGTTAGCCGAACAGCTTAAATACAGATAGTACTCGGAAAATTAGAATACTGGAAAAGTTGTTTGTTCAGGTAATTCAATAAATTAAATAAAGGTGAAACTAATATATTTTATGTACTAAGTACAGATGTGATGCACAATTTTACTTTCAGAGGCCTGATATTTTTTGTATTTAAAACCCATTTTGTATTGTTTTCAAGCAATATTCTAATTTTCTGTGTTTTTTAATTTGAGGTTTTCTGAAACTGCAAATCCTAATCAGTAAAATATAAACAAATAAAGCTGAAATATATTGATTTGCATACTATTTGTCTATATATCTTTGAAGTTAAGTTACAGGTATTACTGAGAAAATTAGAATATCTGAAAACGTGCTGCATTTCTGGAACTTAAAAGATGAAATGTACATACAGTATAGAGACAAACAACATGCAAATCAATATATTTAAGCTTTTATTTGTCTACAGAAAGCATAAAATTAAAAAACTCAAATTAGAATATAGCTTGAAATCAATAAAAATGGATTTTAAATATAAAAAAATGTCAGGCCTCTGAAAGTAGAATCTTGCATCTGTACTTTGTTCATAAAATGTATTGGTGTCAGCTTTTATGATGAATTGCCTGAATAACACAACTTTCCCAGCATATTCTAATTTTCCCAGTAGTACCTGCATATTTGTTATATTTGGGAATTTATCCACCATCCCTGTGGTTCATTTGGACACATTTCCAGGTTTTGTATGTAGATATTATATACCTTTATTTATAACAGGTTAGTTTATAAATCTATAATAAACCTGAAATAAATTTGTGAACATAAAAAAGCTCCTTTTCAGGGCTGAAAAAGTTTTGTTTTTATATCCTGTCTCAGCGCTCAGACATTTCAGAACCGTAATGATTGAACAAACACATTTACCAGATGATCGGTGTGAAAATCATCGAGCCATGTGGAACTTAACTTTCACCTTGTTTTCTGCTGGCAGGAGGCTTTCTGGTGTTTGGTTCAGATCAGCGAGCAGTACCTGCCTGGATACTACAGCCCTCTGCTGGTGAGCCGAGCACACGTTTTACAGCTCACGCATAAGTCAGAAAGTTAATCTTTCTTTTTACTTAAACTTAAGTTGATGATGCTGAGGCGGTAATGAGTCGGCTAGGTGGGTGCAGTGTATGCAGAGTGGCTCTCTGAGAGCGCTGTGGTGTGTTGTGCAGGAGGGAGTCCTGTTCGACGCGGCCATGCTGACCTGGGTTTTGAAGAAGACGTGTCCACCTGTACACAAACACCTGCAGCAGCACGGGGTGGAGCCCCTCATGTTCGCCACCGACTGGCTGATGTGCTTATTTACACGTCACTTGCCTTTCAACACACTTCTCCGCGTCTGGGACCTCTTCTTCTGCTATGGTGTCTTTTTCTTTACATGCCGGTCCAACATTTTCTAAAACAACACAATAAATAATGGGAGTTATATAAACATCTACCCTCCTCCTCTTTAGGTGTGCGGGTGCTTCTCCAGGTGGCGGTGGTTCTGGTACGTCGGGTGCTGGGACGGGCCGACCAAAGGAAGCACTGTCAGGGCCAGATGGAGACACTCGAGAGTCTAAGGGGGGTCAGGGAACAAGTCCAGGAAGAAGATGATGCCTTCATAGCAGAGGTAAACTTTAGGGATGAATCAAAAAGAAAGAAAATAATCTGTCTGAAAGCAATCATGTTAATTCTCTTCCTTTTTTTTGTTAGCCTGAAGTTTGGCCGTGAGAATAAAACAAGTTTCAGACCAGATTTGTTCTCTTTTCAGGTGCTTTCAGTGCCTCTCTCAACCAAAGACCTGGAGAAGCGAACAGAGAAGGAGTTAGAAAGGTGGAGGAAGGACAGACCGTCATCCACCTTCGACCCCAGATGTCGCTGCTACGGCTACAGGATGGCGTGGGCGAAAGCCCAGCAGAACGAAGAAGAGAAGAGGAGGAAAGAGAGAGAAAAAGGGAACCTGTCTGTTCCTCTCGCTCGTTCTGCCTCCACTCTTTCCCTGTCGCCTTCCCTCCTCCACAAGAAGTTTAGGAAAGGAGGAAAGGGCAGCACGGGCGACTGGGAAGGCGGCAGCAGAATTGTGAGGCAATTTTCAATGGGAGCGAGGGAGGACTGCAAAAGCTGGGCTATTATAGATTTTAAGAATGTGCAGGGCATCCAGGAGGAGGACGTGGCATCAGAAGGACTCAAACCAAAGAGCGAGGCGAAACTAGCAGAAAGAACGGCACAGAAGGAACTTTTAGAGGAACCCCAAATCCCAAACGATTCAACAGGGCTTCCAGAGGAAACGTTAGAACAGACAGAAACGGTGCAAGTAGGAATATCTGAGGAGGAAAGCCAACCCAAAGAGACAGAGAGCAAAATGCTTTCAGAGCAGATAGAGGAAACAAATTCATGCCCAGCCAAAGAGCAGACTGTTGAAAATATTCCCCAACCCACAGAAGTTCCATCGTCCTGTGAGCAGGGAGAAAAGCTGGACGAGGCGAACCAACCAGCAGTTCTGGAGGAACACAGTCCAAAGAGCTGCGACCAGGAAACTCATGTTACAACAATAAATGAGGAGACAGAGAAACCTGTGGTGGACAAACATCCAGCTGATGCAGAGGCCAACCACACTAAGACAGAAACAGTCGCAGCAGCAGAGACGAGCTCAGAGGAAGAGATGCAAATACAACCCGAAGCAATGGCACGAGCAGACACGAAACCTGTGGAGGCCACAGAAACTGAAAATGTGCAGCAGGAGCAGGCGGACACAGTCGCAGAGGCTTCAGAGACTGTAACTGAGACAAGCCTGGACTGTGAGAAAAACCGAGAGATTACAACAGACACACAACAGGAGCTGAAAGATGTGACCACAGTGACAGAGGAAGATCCAGCTGAGGAAAAATACCCCAGTACGGAGTCATTAGCAGAAACGGGAAAGGAAGAAGAGCTAGAGGAGCATCACACCCAAACAAAGGCAGAAACTGAGTTACTGTCAGACACACAAGAGAAAGCAGAGGAAAACGTAGTTGTTCCGGGTGAATCCAACGCTGAAATAACACAGTCAGACTCGGAAAAACACACAGAATCAGAAACAGAAGTGGAAATAACACCGGCTGCATCCGAATGCATCCAACAAAAACAGGACACGGACACAACAGCTGATTCCCCGACAGAGGCGCAGGTAGCTCCTGCACAGGGTACGACGGATGAGTCAGCTGGAACGGGAGAAGGTGACCCCGCACAAGAAAATGGGAAACCAGTGAAGGCAGAGCTGCACGAGGAGGCATGTAGCTGTGAGCAAGGAAACACAGAAGACACCCAAATACAAACAAATGAGGCGGGAGAAGAGTTTGCAGAAAGAGAGCATACGTCAGCCGTGGAAGAAGCATCTGAACAAATAACAAGCCCTGTTAGCGCTGAGGAGGAGGCAGAAAAAACAGAGAAAGTGGAAGAGAAAACAGACGGTGATGATGATGTGTTTACTTCTGCTGCGGCAGCAAACGATCATCGTACCGCCGACAATGCACAAGTTCAAATCCAAGACTCTCACTTTATCGAAGGCAAGTCTGAAACTCGCAGCAGCAGCCCGGAGCAAAGCACCGGGCGCCGCAGCAGCCACTCTTCTGGGGATTTCCGCATGCGCAAGTCGTCCAGCTCGCACGGCTCCTGGTCAGCTCGTCGGTTATCTGAGGATCTGTTCACCGTCCCGCACAAAAACAGCCAATCACAGTTCAGCCCCGACCCCCCACAGTGCCAGCCCGCAGCGGTGGACGCTGAACCGCAGCGTCCCGACACCCACAAACGCTTCGGCCTCTTCCGCAAACTGAGAGGAGAGCAACCCAAGAACACCAAAGCCAAGGGGCCGAAGATGCAAGTGCCCAAAATCCTGATCCAAGACTTCAGCGACGAGAAGGGGACGGGCCAACCGGTGGAGGAAGAGGCGGAGGAGAAACTGAGCTCCAGGGAGAGGAGGCGGCGGCGGAGGGAGCGCGAGAGAAGGGAGAAGGAGGAGGAGAGAAAGAAGGAAAGAGGGAAGAAGAAAGAGAAGGAGATGGAGAAGGGGAAAGAGAAGGAGAAGGAGAAGGAGAAGGAGAAGGAGAGGAGGAAACCGCAGACGAGGGGTAAAAGCTTTCAGGTGCAGGGAGGGAATGCTGCCGATGTTCATCCGGCAAAGACCGGCTCACGGACTCTCAGACACTCGGCCTCTTTTACCGACTCTTACTTTTGACAAACGTGATGTCAGATCACGCATCGCTGAACTTTCTGTTGACACACTTGTCTGAGCTTAAAATGGGTTTATACTCAAACATTCTGACATGTAAATAAACAATAAATGCCGTTTACAGACGTTGAAAAAAAAAAGCTTGTTTTATTTGGCGGGGCTGAAATCCTGCACAGATTCCAAAGTGCTTCACGTTTAGGGTTTCCATAATCTCTGATTTTAAATCCACCTCCAGCTTTACAATCCAGTGACTGGAATCCGAAATGAAGTACTGGCCTCTGTGAATTAAAGCAGGTCCATGTCACGCTTGCACAGGCCAACACAGATTAAAAACTTGCATCCAAAACGTCCGCTTCAAGTAGTCCAGGCATCATGGTGTAACAGCATTTTTCTCACAGTCAGGTGTGTCCGTGTGTCTCTGAACCATCACTCAGCTTCATCATCCTCGCTGTCACTGGCCAGCACTTCCTGAGTGTTCACCGGCTGCGTGCTCGTCTGAGGAGATGGAGGAAGTACTGATCCGAAGAACATGGAGCGGAACTGGGATGGAGAAACGCATCATAAAATTGGATGTCATCTAAAATGTTGGGTTATTATGCTGGGAACATATCTATTACCTCCTTTTTAAGTAAAAACCTGAGACATAATATGCAATAGCCAGGTAGCTTACTTAGAGCAGTTATAAATGTTGTTGTAAATGACCCCAGACACCATAACTATGCTTAAAGAAAACTATATAAATGTATTTTAGCCTGAAAATAGAAACATTTAAAGAACCTTAAAAATTAATGCTAGAAAAAAAGCAAACGAAGGAATAAAGGCTCAAAACTACAGCTGTGCAGCACATAAAAATGAGTTGTGTCTTGTATTAAACAGTAGGTTCAGGCACAGATCCGGGTAAAGATACTCATGAGAAAGCTCAAAGCTGATGATTTCAGTGATATCAAACTTCCTTTATTCTGACAACACATTATTTTGAATGGCTCTTAAACCCTTTTCATTTCAACTTATGCATTTATTTTACATGTCACTGTAATGAATGTCCTCCGTCTAGTTGAATCATTATTATCATCTTTGTGTTTGCGGTATTTTAGAATATTTGTTGTGAGTCAATTAACATTTTTAAAACAAATGTCATATGCAAGACATCAAGACAGTATTTCCATTGAGTATAAATTTTCCATGTAGTCTCCCAGGTGATAAAATCTATCTGTGTCTGGGGGGAAATGGTAACGTCATAAAACGAAAGCAGACCTTTTTGTTGGGCGGCCTGTCAGGATCTTCCTCCACCTCTTCTTCCTCCTCCTCACTGTGCGTTCTTGTCCTGTGACTTGCTGCAGTAGTTTGTTTTGAACTTGTAGATGCAGCTACAGTGAGCGTGGCTGGGTCAGCGGTGGAAGGGCCTGGTGCCATACTGGTGTCCATGGCGATTAGGTAGGAATCCATATCATCATTCATGAAGTCATCAAGAGGGGGTGCCGGCTGTGTGTGCGCTCTGAGGAACACAAAGCAGACAGAATGATCAGGATGAAAAAGATAAAGTTTCCGCAGATAGACAATGCACTACAGATGTTCCGATACCATTTTTTTACTCCTGATACCGATTCAGATACTTGTGCTCTTGGTATCGGCCGATACCAAGTACTGATACCACTATATTATAAAACAAATGTCATATTACAACTGCATGACTGTGATATGATTAACATTGTAATCAGGCCTGGCTAAGGTTAAACTCTTTGTAAAACATGAATGAATCCAGCAAACTGAAGCCATTTATCTATAAATGCAGTCTTGCTGGTGGGAGAATCCAGTGTGATACTGCCAGACCACTGACATCATTACTATTAGCTCTTTGTCTAACCTTGTTAACCGTCTAAAACAGTAGGCGGCAGACGGCTGCACAGTGCGACTGTTAGAAGAACAATGAAGAAGAACTGTGTCAGAGCTAATAAAGCTAATCAGTAAATATACTTATTTTCATAAATTATGTGGTATCGAATTGCTACCTGAACTTCAGTACTCGCCGATACCGATACCAGAATTTGGGGCGGTATCGGAGGCATTTTGGCATTCATATTGATACCGGTGTTGGAACAACTCTACAATGCAAACACAAGTTTGTGCCAATTTACCCACTACTATTGTACACACAGACGTATTTACATATTTGCATAAGCATCTATTCCACAAACTGCACTTATGACTAGTGTAAATGTTGTTTATACAAAGCACACAAGGTGACAGGACGTCTACAGTTAGCAGGTCTTCTTTAAGTTGTGTCAAACACGACTTATAGTTGACCTGACTAATGCTCTCATCATCCTCTAGGGGGCATTCTAGGTTAAACGTTGAATACTTATTGCCAACCACTGAAATAATCACAGGCTAAAAGAAAAAAGAAAGCTTGCCATTCATTCAGTTACATCACAAACTCTGTATTAAACTGATTAATGACTTCCACACTCATTAATCGAATTCAAGAGGCAAACAGAGAATCCAGCTTCAACAGCATTGCTATCAGTGCTCGTTTACCCTCCGCTGTTGTTTTCATGAAGGTTTGGGCCGTCTGAAAGCGTGGCCAGCACAAAGTCACCTTCCAAGACACTGTCTGTTACTGAAAGCACAACAGGACTGACACAAACACACAGAATGTACATGTGAGAACACAAAAGGGGAAAAAAGTGCTCCGGTTTTATGATGGGAAGATGAGCATGCTCACCTGCCGGGCTCATTAAAATACAAAGAGACAGGGAGACCAGTGGGCTCTGCAAACAACAGCAAACCCTGGAGGAGAGAGAATGTAACTTTACTGAACAAAAATCAGCATCGAACACGACTTTTCAGCTCCAATGAGTGTTTCTCACTCCATAACCCAGCCCTTTTCTATCCATCTCACCCGTAGCTCCTTCAGACAAAATGTGATGCTGTTGTGAGATTTGACAACAAAATGTTCAAATTCATCCGACGCCAGGCACAGCTCTGTCAGCATGGCTTTGGACCGGTCTGATAAGGAGGAAAAATAAGAGAGAAAAAGAAAGAAAAAGTGAAAATAAATAAACTGAACAATCTTGATTAAATGAATTTCTGTCACTGCAAACTTGAAAACTTGTCAAAGTGCATCCAAAGCAAACACAACAAATATTTTATGTTTTTCTTTTCCATCATTCTCTTAAATTCAAGGTTTCGTTCAAAAATATTTTGTATACATTATTCTGACTCAACTTGAGTTTTTCGTTCGTTGCTGAATTAACCTGAGGAAAAAAGACACAGCTGAAACTTCTGCCTAGTTGTCATGCTAACTGTTGAGTGGCAATGTAAAAGAAGAAAAAAAAAGTTTTGTCACCAGCTTCATCCTCCACATGGTTCCTGACCCACATCCGTTCATCACTCACTGTCACAGTCACTTCTTCCAGAGATGGAGGGAAGTGCACAACCGTGTCTACCAGCACCCTAAGCACAGAGGAACACATAAACTAAACTAACAGACACTTAATGTTTTTCTACTCAAATGTTTAGTAAAACTGTAATTATTTAAAAAATCCCCTTAAAACATGACATCAGACAATAAGGAGAGCAACGGACAGACTAGACAGACTGTATTTGTATACCTTGGCTGGGCTCTGAATATGTTGGCACAGCTGTCCTTATCAAACACTGCCTGTAAGCTTTCACTGTCCTGGTAGGACAGGTTATGTGTTTTCAAGAGGCCTGGAGAAAAAATTCCCACACACACAAACTTGAGTTACACAAAAACAACCTGTAGAGTACACTGCATTTCATATTTAATGTGCTACAATCAGTAAAAAGTACAGAGAACAATCTGAGATAGGAATAAAGAACTCTTACCATATTTGCAGTGCAGGGTGAAAGTGAGACGGTCGTTCTGTTCATCCAGCTCAATGTGACACTTTTCCACCGTCTTCTCCAACTTTGCCAGAGATCTGAACACAGCCTGCACACTCTAGTGCACACAAACAATAAACAGACAAGAAAGAAAAGTCACGCTGGATATGTTCACATGCATCAAAATATTCAAGTAGCTGTCATAGTATTTCAGGAAAATTAAGACATTTTACTTTCATTTCTAAAAATACGTCCAAAACATTTTCACATGTACAACTGTGAACAGGCAACGGTTACATTATCTGCATTTGTTAGGAGGGAAAAGTTTAGAGGTTTTACAGAATTTTTACACCAGTGACCACATCCGTCTAGTATTAACACGACAGGAAAGATAACATTTGAAGTTGAAAACAGCGAGGAGGCTTTTGACTTCACATTTTCTTCCTCCTCTGAGTCATAGCTATGGGGATTTAAGCTTTAGGTTGGTTCAATTATTTAATTTCACTAAAGGTCTAAAAAAAGTGTGTGGAATTACTAAAATTATTTAAATAATAAGAACAATTTATACCAAATGAAGTAGATGTGCCATCATTACATGTAAAAGCACAATCCACAGAACTAAACAGATACAATATGATGAAATCCTGAGGAAAAAGAAAAACAAAATCTAAACATTGCCAGTAGCAGATACATTATGTCTTGTGCAGAGAAAAAAACTATCTTGATGTTGATTGAGAGGTACTTGGGAGTTGTATATCACAAAACAAAAGTTTGGAAACCACAGACACAGGCAACAATAAAAGCATTCAGACAGTAAACATCTTTCACGTCTGATCTTTACTCCCACACCTTTATTGCCATCTTGCAGCGAAAGTTGAGCCCAGTGGGAATGGAGTATCTGTACAAGAAACATGGAAAATAGGTTTAAGTCGTTACATAAATGTAACCCTCAACGACTAAGTGTAACTGTCTTTCATACACATTAATAGTCTGCACCTGCTGAAGAACAGCGGTGCGAACAGGAAGCAAGCATATGCCGACCGAGAAGAGTTTACAGACCGCAAGGCCAGCTACAAGAGAGAGAAAATATCAAATCAGCATCGTTCATTGACGCAGTGTTTGCACTAACAGGAAGCAACCAGATATTATGCATGGCAGGAAGAGGAGGTAGTGTATCTGTCAGCATCAGAGCAGCTCACCCCATCTTCCTGAGGCTCCACGTACAGCTCATCACCGATTCTGGACAAAGAATGGATGGCTTTGGCCAGCACTGGACGGTACATACGCGCACACACACACACAAACAAAATATATTAAAATATGTTATTAATTTGACATGTTTGTGTTTTTGCTTTAGACTTAGAGCCGCAAGAAATATTAGTTACCTTTCACGTTTCCTCCCGTCACGACACACAGCATTTCCGATACCTAACTTATCCGTTTAGTTAGCAAACTAGGCTAAAAGTTAGCCGCCGTACAGCGCCATGAAGTAAAACAACCAGATAAGAATCACTCGCATGCACAGTGCAAATCACCTTGTTATTTACATATTTCTTTTGAAGCTATACTGTAACTAGTCATTTAGGATCACTGCGGGGAAATTGAAACGATCCTCGCGTTGTTTACGCCGCCATAACCTATTTCCGCAATGTTGACCAATCAGAGACAGGCAAGAACGGCGATGTCGAGGGCTCGGCCACGGGCATGCGCAGTAAGTTCTAAAAGTTCTAAAAAGTTTTATAGTCCCACGGCCTCTCTATCTTTTCTACGTAATATAATAAGCACACACTTATATTTATATGTGTATATAAGTAAAGTGTCGGAATTTGCTTGCAGAAGTAAGAGTAAAATTACAAGTTTTATCAGTGCAACTTGCTCATATGTCTCACTTTGATCTTTTAGATCTTTTACATTACAGCCTCTTCATAAAACCGCTGGATAAATTAACATGACCACTTACATAGTTAACTTTGTTGATAAGATGCTAATGTTCTATAAATGCTGCTTTAAGACCAAGAACATGGAGTTCAACATGGTTTTGTAGAACATCACATAGAAGTACATTGCATGCTTAACTTGTACTTATACTTAGAGCTATGAGGTTAACGCAGTAGAAAGTGAGTATACGTAAAATATTTGTCAGAATTTGATTGTCTGTTCTTGGTATGGCACCTGGGGATCCGGTCAGATTGCAGAAGTCATGCTTGCAGTGTATGCATCTGCTTAAACAATGTCAAGTAGAAATGCTTGGGATCTGCTTGATGCTTATTGTGATAGTTTAATTGATGTTTCACTGAATGGATCAATGGTAGATTAAATGAATCATGAAATGAGAAATAAATATCTAGCTGGTAGCATGTAAAAGCTAATATTTTTATTATTGCAATTACACATGCCCCACTTAATTGTCATGTCCAGGGACTGTGTAAAGCAACAGCACATATATTGCTGACAAAGTTTATAAAGTTGAATTTAATTGTGTTGCTCTGAACATCATTGCACTGGTTGATCTTTTCTTGCACTCTAAACTAAATATCTAAAAACTAGAAATGTGAACATCTGAGGGCACACGCTGTAAATAGCAGCCGTTCATGAAAAAAAAGAGCATAATTACCAGTTAAGGGCCACAGTGGGAAGAAAGAGGGTGTGTGCTCGACTGTGAGTGCAAAAGAGAAATAGGAAGGAAGGGCGACTAGAAACACAGGCAGAGAGATACACAGAGAGTGACAGAGGGAGAGTCACTGTCAAAGCAAAATTATCTCACCTCACTGGTCTTTCTTGTCGCTCCAGTGTGTACGATCTGAGGAACAGCGTCGTGAACAGTCTCTCCTCCCATCAGTGCTGATTTAAGTGGCTGCTGAAGAAGAGGTGTGACTAAAGCAAGCTTTGTGAGCTGAAACTGACGTTAGGGAAAGAGAGAGACTTTTTTAAGGACATGAGACGACACTACTGAGGAGCTGTTCTATCTGTAGTGCCTTGTGCTACAACAACAACAAGAGACTAATTTCTTCTGCAAATTTTGAGGATTATAAAGAGAGTGGAGGCAACATGGCGGCATCATTAAAAGAGGCGGCAGGAAGATGATCTGTAAGTACACATGAATTCATATTTGTAATGAAAAACTAACCCATGATTAAAGAGATCATCAAAAAAAGGAAACAGCCCTCTCAGGCGTCTTTCTAACAAATGTTGGTGACATGATTTCCACACAGGTTGGCTTTTGTCAGGGTGTCCAGCTTCAACACATCACACCATTGCATGGAACCCATCCCTGTTTAGTCACACACACTGGATTGCTCAGATATCCGGATCTGATACATAGAAGTTGTGTTTCTAGATGTCTCAGTCACATCATCTAACAGACACACAGGTCTTGCTGCAGTCCATGCTGCAGAGACTGAAGCTCCAGCCTGGAAGAGAGAACCAAGCATTCCTGCAAACATCTGAATCTGTCACGGCTGCTTCCATACAGGGCCAAGATGTTGGAACCGGAGCTCCCAGCCTCCAACAAGTAAACAGCCCTGTGAATGTGTTTGGTTTTAATGGTGAACTGG
Organism: Craterocephalus stercusmuscarum; assembly: GCA_037177115.1. Taxonomy (NCBI): domain Eukaryota; kingdom Metazoa; phylum Chordata; class Actinopteri; order Atheriniformes; family Atherinidae; genus Craterocephalus; species Craterocephalus stercusmuscarum. The sequence goes on from JBBDHI010000007.1 coordinate 18,690,991, forward strand.
GAAGGAGTTTCACATCCTTCCCCTCCCAGAACGTCCACACTGACCGTGACACAGGTGAGAGCAGAGTGCTGCAGCAGGCCGCATGGCCGGGAGTCAGCCCAACAGGATCGGGGCATCTGTTTCCTGCTCAGTCACACAAGGATGATGATCTCATTTCCATCGGGAGGACTGATAAGGACAGGCTGAGTTTTGGTGGCTTTGCGCTGAAAAGGCACATGCTGCCTGATGCAGTTTCAAGCATGAGACAGAACCAGGTCCAGGGATCCACTCCCAAGAACTTCTTATGGTCCATGAAGAGCACAGATGCTGACACAGCTGGTCAGAATGAAGCTTTCCACATGGGAAATGGAGGAGGCGGAGGTTTAGAACAGAGTAAAGAAACCCATATTGTCTCAGATAGTCAAAAAACAACAAACAGCAGGAGGAAGCAGCGATCATCTGAGAATAAAACCAGGAGATGGACCCAGAAGATTAAGGAAAGGTGGAAGGACAGACAAGGAAATTTGGGCAAAAAGGGAAAAGAAGAAGAAGGGGCAGCCGACCAAATGACTGGGCAGGGAACGCAGGTGAGTTAATTAGCTATGTTTTACTTAATCTCTGTATGATGAAATTAATACATTCTTTAAACTGGGATATGTATATTCCACAGATTTCACCCCAAAAGCAGCCACTCAAAACAGAAAGTTTGATGAACACACTAGATGTAGATGGAGCGCTGGTCAGCGGTGGGTCTAGTGAAATACTTCCTGCACAAAGGGAAGACAACTTTTTTGACAGCAGTTTCAGGTAAAGAACCAGCAGACTGTCTTTAAAAGCTTCAAACTTCCACACGAGTTCTGCATTGCTGAAATTTCTCTCAGTTACATTTTCTCTATTAGTGTTTATTCTCTGAAAACATCACCACTAAGATATGACAGGCATTTTTTCCAGTCATGGCTGTAAAACTGTTTGGTGACTTTTTACTTTTACTACCAGTGTGCCAAGCCCGTCCATCATTCGCCATCTGCAGTCACACTTTCCTTCAGTGACATGTGCAGACAGATTTATTTGTTACTACATGCCATAAAAAGAAACAACACGACAGAGGGGTCCGTCTGCACAGGATCTTTTTGTTTTAGGATGTCAAACATGAGGCGAACAATAATTTATCAGTCACAAAATCAGCCGACCCAGTCACTGCCGTCGTTCCCTAAAATAAAAAACATTAACTAATATGTATTACCGTTTTATTTTCTTTGTTTTTTTAGAGATACTAAGTGTTTTTTGGCCACGACCTTTAATTACTTTACACTCACAAAATTAATTCATTTTTGTTTTGCCATTTTGAGTAATATAATAAAATCAAATTTTATCTATGAAGCACTTTTGCACAAAGTGATTTACATAATAAAAACACATTCGTCATGTTAAAAACAAATCTTCACACACCAAAACATATTATCTAACAAGTTTAGACACACACACCGGATCATACACAAAGAAATGGATTTTCCCTCCCCTGTTCCACAGATCTAGCAGTGACTCTGAGATTGGCCTCGGGTCATTCAGCCTACTGGAGGAGATCGTCAAGGGTCAAGAATGGGCTAAGTTCATAAATCCCAACTTTCCAGCAAACTCTATCAGTCAGACACCCTCGAAGGAAACGCTGAACCAACACAAAATCCAACCAAATTCCAATCATACACCTGGGATTGTAAACCAGTTTGGAGGTGGTAGCAACCACTGGAGTTTCAGGAGTACAGAGTCAACACCAGGGACAACGTTCAGCAGTCCACCTCAGGCTTTCATGTCTGCAAGCGTGGAGATGTCCGGAGGAAACCAGCAGCAGTGTGTTCACAGACTCTCTGAGCCATCAGAAGCAATGGAAGATAGTTTTAAACAGCGGCCGCCAGAGACGGGAGCAAGACTGCTACTTAGACCGTCTTCATTTGCAGCGGTAAGAGACCCCCTTTTGCATTATTAAATCATTTTTAAACACGTTTTAAACTCAACAGTTTGTAAAGTTACATTTCCATATGCAGCCTGCAGATAACAGCTCAGCGGGGAAGAGCCGGGTCCTGACCACCAGAAAGAGGCAGCACCAGTCAGCTGACAGGAGGCTTGAAACTGAGAAAATAAGCGACGGGAAAGAAGCAGATAGAGGTTAGAAAGGCGAATACAACATTATAAAACTTCCCATGTCTGAGGATCAAAGATTTTCATTCTTATTTTAATATTAATGTAAAAGTACAGTCTTCACTTGGAGCTTGTTTTTAGGGAATCTCGGCTTTGTCTCCCTCAGGGTCTATATCTTCACCGAGCCCAACCAACTACGATGTGATGGAAGAATCAGGAGAGATGCAACAGGATAATGTCATACCTCTGTACGCCCGAAACCTTCATCCTACCCCTCTGCCTTCATCACTGCCCAATCCTTTTGCTCCTGCGCCCCGAGGAGTCCTCAGGCACTCCGTGTCCCACGAGCCAGAGTCCTCAATGGAAACTCTGACAAAAAGGGTAAGAAATAATATATAACAGTGCCACCTTGTGGTGTAAAATGTTAAAAACGTCATCGCTGACTGAAGGATTTAATGGAAAATAACTCAATAAGATAGAATATCTTGCTGATCCTGTTCTCAATCAAAGATTAAATTTAGTTGTCTGTTAAAAGAAGCTTAATAAAAAACCTGGTGTAAGTCTCAATTTGATTACGTTTACATGTAATCAATCATACAAAATGTTTTTTCTTTTCATGCACAGTATTTTAATTGTGTTCTAACAACACGATGTATGCAGTTATGTCTCCTTGTATTGAGGTATCTTGTTTGAATTGTTTCTTTTAAAATGAGATAATCTTAATAAGTAGATTTTATCTCACCCCAACAGTAAAATGTTTCTTATTCTGGTTAAAATTTTGAAAGACTAGGAAATTATTCAGGAATTGTAGTTTTGTGAATCAGCACGATCCATGTTTCTCTGTAAAAGATGTGTGAAACAGAAATCTTCCTTTTTATTTAAATTTTCTGATAATATGTCCTCCTTGTTCCATCCGTCCTCCTGCGGATCAGAGGCGAGTTGAGGAGAACCGGCGGGTTCATTTTTCAGAGGATGTGGAGACCATCTCGTCTCCAGACCTGGACCTGGATACTTTAGACTCAGAGGAGGACTCGGGTTCAGGAGCGGAGGAGGACTCTGTGACAGAGCTGGAGTGTGAATTGGAGCAAGTGGAGGCGGCACCAGTGCGTCGGACCGCTTTACCTGCTTGGATTCTGGCTTTAAAGAGGAAGAATACAGGGAGGAAGCACAGATAGTGACTGTAAAGCAGCAATAACAAGGACTTAAACACAAAGACTTGTGTTGCTTTAAAGAATAAAAAAAACAAACCAAGTACTTCCAGCTGGACACAGGAATAATACTGAGTGGATATCTTTGCTGCATTCAGACATTGCTTTGCTAAGTTTTATTTTATAACATCGGATGTTTGTAGCTGTTCATCTTTTTTAGAGGTATAATTTGTCCATCTCACACTGGACAGCAGCAGCAGGATACTTCCTGGTCTGCAGTGTGAGTAACTGGCTCTTTGCATCTATTCTGTGTCTTTTTGATGCCTTACTGGATCATGGAAATGAGCTTTAGAACTGGGAGGACATGGGAGATGATGCTGGGACAACGGCTGGAGATATTCAGCAGATTCAGTTTAACTGGAACATTTGCTCTCAGAGGTCAGAGGTCAGCCGATGAGCAGAGTTTCTTCACCTTTCTACAGATCTTCATCATCAGATCTTACATAAGTAATTATTTAAGTAAATTTGATTTTGCCTCTTGATGAGTGTGGAAGACAGACATTAAACAAGTTTTCTTTTTAGTTGTTTGTGAAGACACCGAAGTTTGATACAACTGCTTGTTTCTGTGTTTGTGTGCGTGTGTGTGCGTTTTTATATGGTGTCTTTTTTTATCTCTGCTTTTCCTTATACATGCAGATAATCCATTAATTATTTATATTATTTAGTTATCTCTGGACTAAGTTCAGTTAACGGTTTATCTTGGTCCCCAGTATCTGAAGGCCCCGTCTTGTGTTTGAGAAAAACGCTCCAGTACTTGTGTTAACATGCTTCTTGGATCAGAATTGTAAAAGTCTCATTAAAGGAGCCACATTATGTTTTTTTCTGCTTGCTTCTGTCTCGGTGTAAGTTAACTTTCTCATGCAGGGTTTTTGGCTCTGTGTTCTGAAAATATTGAACTTACATCCAGATATTTCTACAAAACTTCTACTACCTTATCAGCAAACACTTTGTGTTGAGCCCCTGCTACCTAACTCCTTCCCTCCGCCTCATCCACCTCCCAGTGGATCTAAAAATGAAACAAAGAGGACCATCTTGTTCTTTTCTCAAAACAAAAGAGTCAGAAAGTTCTGTGTTAATCTTTATTCAAGCTGTCAGCCTGTTATATAAAGACTTTCTTACATCTAAACTCTGCTAATGAAATGTCCTCAAAGGTATTTTTTGCATTTTGATATTGGGAATTTTTCCAGGCTACAAATGCTTGCACCAACTAAAACCTACAGTATTTATATTAAGACGGATGTAAATAGTTTATAGTCCAAACTGAGAAGGCTGACAGGGTGGTTCCTGCCTATAACCCTCTTTGGGAATAATTAAAATAATAGGGCTTCCTAAAGAGGTGGTGTGTTGTCTTATGTAACTGTCGGGACAGAAAAGCTTCAGTGAATTACACTGAAGTTGGCATCCGATTTTTAGCTTCAGTTTTTGATCAGGACCTGGTCTAAGGTGGCCTACATGCTTAAAAAGGCACAAAATGAGCCTAATTTGCATTTTCACAAATAGAATAAAGGTTTCACAAATCAGAAAAG
>JBBDHI010000007.1:18909945-18925197 GCA_037177115.1 Craterocephalus stercusmuscarum
ACATACAACTTAAGCACCAGTCTAAAGATGCATTTGATTAATTGATTAAAGATAATGTAATCGACTAAAATCTTAACAATCGATTAATCGATTATTGATTAATTGTGCCCATCCCTAGTTTTGGGTTGCATAGCGTATGTGTATGCATATGTGATTCCTCATCATATTGTTTAAGATGAATAAGCAAAAAATGCTAAATATAAAGCTTAAGATGTGAAAAATGTGCATATCGGGCCAATAGGTCCTTTTTGTTTGCGTATAATTGTGCAAGTTTAAGAACTTTTCTTCATGAGTGAATGCATGTGTGTTGTCCTGCAGCAAGCGCTCTGAGCGTGAAGTGCGAGCAGCGGGGCAGGTCCTGCAGCTTATCTGGGCGCACAAAGAGCTGCGCCGGCCTCTTGAGAAAGACGGCTGGAAGAAGACGGACTTCATGGTCAACCTTAACTCCGGTAGCGCCACCACCAACGGCCCGAGCACCCGAACTAACGGCACCTACGAGGAAAGCACCACGCCGCTACTGGACAGAGGTCAGAGTTGAGTCATGAATTCATGCCACCTAACCAGGGCTGACTGTACTGATACCGCTCTAAAGTACTTGTACTCGGATTGTCAAAGTCTGAACTGATTTATTATGCGCAATGTTTATTTTCACTTGAGTTTTAGTTATGTTGTCGTTTTTATATTTTATTTTTTATTTATTTCACAATAGTTTGTTCTAAAAGGAAAAGAAGAAAAAAACAGTCTTACAATTCATTGTATTTTTACTGTGGTAGAAACAACAGTATCTGTACTCGGATTCAATTATCGTTATTGTATCGGTTTGGAATAGGTGGTATTGTTGCATCTCTACTCCTAACAGTGTTTCTTTTATGCCTTATGTTCTTTATTTTTCTTGTCAGGGGAGAAGAGGAACATGATTCCTATGAATGATCTTGGCCCTGGCAAGTTTATTTGTCCCCTTTTTATCAATCTTAGAGCTGTGGGGGATGGATATGTATTAGAAAATGAAATCTGATGTTTTTCTCCTCTTTCTCAGAGGGCTATTCTACACTGGACCAGAGGGAGAGGAGACACACTCTAGATGAGACCACAGACACTTTACCGGTACTTTTAATATCTCACACATTCACATGATTGCTGATTTAATTAAACTAATCCTTAACCACCAGCTTAACAATTATTATTCCCTCACTGTAACCTTTTTAAACTCACAATTACTGACACTTTTTCACAATCTCGTCCTGTCTGCCTTCTTTTTCTCTCTCTCTCTGGTTATCTCTCAGCGAGGGGTGTATGGGGGCAGAAAGGGCTCCCTGCCTCTGTTGGACTCCTACGATGGTTAGCCCTCCCCCTCCTCTCTACCCCCTCTCTGCATGTAACAGCATGGTATGTCCAACTGACCTCTAATCCTGCATGGACTCTGAGCTGTGTTCCTTGTGTCTCTTATAACTTTAGACCTTCGGTGAAAGCTGGTCTGTGTCCACAGTGGTGCACTGAAACACGGGCAGAGGTCTGTTTGTGCTGATGCATTGCGTAACCGTGTGATACCCTGGTGTTGTGTGCTGTACGCGCTGGTACAGTATGCTGCATTCTGGCCCATGCAGTCCGATGATAAGACTTAAATCTTCTGGATGATCAGTGTTGTCTGTGCAGTGGTGTTGTCACAGATCTATCTTGGGCATCTTAAAAACAGAAGCATAAACTGGTTGTTCAAGCAATATTTTGCAGTGAAATGACGTGAATTTCCAGGATCCACATATTAAGATTGACAGGATTATTCTTTTTATATTTGTTTGTTTGGAAGGGATATCAACCTATAGCATCATGTCAATCCAGTCACAACTAGAATCATTCAGACCTCCATAAAACCATAGTCAGTTGCCCGAGATAAGGCCCACCTGTACAGTACCTGCCTTTATGTTTAACCTTAGATCACCAGATCCTGAACATTAATATGATCCGAGTCAAACAATATCAGATTGTGACATCTACCCTGATGTTAAAGTTGTTTTTTTGCCAGTGATTGTTGCTACAAGCTGTTCAGTTAGAAGTTGTGATTGAAAAATAATCCTCATCGTCTCCATAGTAAAGAATCCATAAACAAATTCCTGAATCCAGACAGTGATCCGGATCGGACCCAAAATGTAATCATACAGTTTCAGAGATTTACAGAAAATTAGCAGAAAATTCGTCCATTACTTTTTGATTGATGTTGCGAACGGTTAGACAAACGTAAACGGATGAAAACGCATTCTCCGCACCTCGCCGGAGGTGACAGACTGGCCGAGGTGACAGACATCACCTGTTCATTAATGAAAATCACAGCAGCCTTGATTCTATGAACCCCTGCTTCCCTCCTGTTCTGTCAGCTTGATGTTGGTGCTGTGGTTTGTGTGAGCACCCCTTGTGGTTGTGTAGGCAACTGCAACAAAGACCCACTATAAAAAGAAAATTAAACTTTTGATTCTTTAGCATTTGATCAGATCTAGGTCAATAATCTTTAACAAGATTGATTCAGGTGTCTGGTAAATTGTGAAATGCTACTTAGTCTCTTTTATTCCCATTTTAAATCAAACAGAAAATGTCGGATTAGCATGTTATTTCCCTTTTTTAAACAGTGTGGAAATCTTCTCAGCATCCCAGGATATACTGGTTCTTTCTCCCCTGTAACTCGGTCTCATTGCTCTTCTGGCTTTATTTCGGGAATATCTGGCTGTGAACAAATTCTAGGTCACAAGCTTGAGGACAGAAAAGCAGAGAAAGAGGGGGTGTTATTCGGAAAAATATACATATATTTTCACGTACTTTACATCTGTGATAAATATGATATTGTAATAAAAGTATTTATTAAAAAAAAGGGCACAATAAAATGAGCGTATGTTGTACATCACAACAGATAAGCTATAAACAGCTAGCTCTTTTGTTATCACAGCTCCTATGTAAAATCAGATATTTACATTTAAAGTTTGGTAACTGTGGCAGCACAAGACTGCAAGATGCCACACTCGTCCCTCTTTTTTGTCGCCTTTTATGTAATTTGACATTATTGCTTGTGTTTTCGTATCTTCTCTGATTAATATGCTTTGCTCTATTCCTTCAGAAAAACTGATAGTGTGCATCACCCAGACCGGGCCGTACCTTCCCTACCACTGCTACTGAGGAGAGGAGACCCACACCCAGACAGTCTCCTCTCACCTCTCTAACTTTCTCTCCATCTCCGCACAGATGGGATCAAAAGATAAGTTGGCATCCAAAGAAAGTGGTTATGTTGCTGGCAAAAAGCTTCATGCAGCACGCACACACACACACACACACACACTCATACCCCTACTTATTTCATTCAAAAGTAGCAGCAGAAATATATTGAGTTTATAAATTATAATTCTCTTCTGTAAAGGCAATCACATTTTTGACAATCACGTAATTCTGATGTTTTCATCCTGCTTTTTTTTTTTTTTTTTTCGTTTTTCTTGCTACTGTCAAAAGTAAACTGTTCTCACGGTCGACTTGTCGCTGCCAACACCCTCATCCTAACAACGAGTTTGTATTTGGACTTCTATGTAGGGTTTATACTGTATATAAAAAGAAAAATGGGATGACTGCATTAGTTTTGGCTCATTTTATTTAAACTGTCCCTGTTACCCGGGAACGTTGGGAGTTTGGACGCACCGACAGGTCGTCCTGTAGATGGAGAATGTTTGTTTATATAGGAGTTATTTTTCCGTCTAGAGTTATTTTCTGTCTGTTGGAATGAGCAAATACCTGAAAAGGCAGGTGTGTGTATATTTGTCAAATGTTACAACTGTTTTTAGTGTGTGTTGAAAATGAATATGGACCTTTTTTTGTTTTCCTTTTTTATCTTTATTTTCTCAAGTGTGTCTTTGTGTGAACGGACCAGACACAAGAAAAGGCCACATTTAATTTCATCTCTCATAATGCATGTTTTTTATTGTGTTCCACGTTTTTTTTGTTTCAAATTTGTCTCCATTTTTACATTTCCTGCTGCTTCTTGTGTTAATTTGTTTCCTTTAACTCCCCAAAAACTGAAGAAGTTATTTTTCAGCTGTTTTTTTTGTTGTTGTTTTGACTGTCGGGATGCTAGCTGACCCGTCCACTACACCATGTTAAACCCAGTACTCAGATGTGAAGCTGTGAGCAGACACTACTACATGTTCAACCACTAATCTAACCTTTCCCAAGTCTACTGTACAAAATTTATCTATTCTGTTTCTTTTCAAAGGAAGAGGAGAATAATGGAAACAATTGCTGAGTCTGAATGACTTCCATGGGAAACGATGTGCTGTAGCTATTCATTCCTGCACATTGCATCCGTTTTGTAACATTGCAGATACAGATAAAAGTTTGGGAGGCTTTTCTCCTTGGAGGAGACTCTATTTAACAAATTTGGGAGAGATGCTTAATTAGTGAAGTAGCCGACGGGACACTTTTCTTTTTTTTTTTTTTCTTGTACCTTCTTCCTTCGCGTCTGGTTTGTTCTGTATTTGGGGGTTCATATGTGGGTGAGAGCATTATGCAATTTGTTTGACTTTTTAATCCAACTTTTACAGCTAAGTTTTTAAATGCAAAAGAGACCAATCATTTTTTTGTTTTCTAAAATCTTCACGCACATAGTATATTTGTACTGTTGCTTAACCATGTAAAACGATGTACCATTCATACCTGCCTTTGCTCTGAGAACTTGCCTTTTCAGTGAACTATGTAACTGGTTATACTGTTTTTTTTAAATAAATAAAGATCTTTTCTTAGACAAGATTTTTTAGCATGTGGTTGTGTGTGTGATGCGAGGAAAGACTTCTGTCGCTAAACATTTCTAATTAAAGCGAGGCAGACTGTGTAATTTAATCCCCTGACACATGCTAGGGCACATGCTTAAACTTGACACTTTGATCTTTCTCTTGCATCAGTGTGCTCCATTGAGCCTGGTTTTGGGACGTGTTAATTCTCAACACTTGTGTCTAGGAAATCATTTGTCACCTGACCTTTCCTTAAATGCAATACAAACGCATTCATATCCCAACTTAACACACACACAGTCATCTTCATGTCTTTAAACTTATGGGCACCATGTTCACCAAAGCACCGCTGAAGACGAGTGATGACACTCAGCCTTGCTGTACTCTCGGGTTACACGCTGAGCCGTGAGTTGACATGGAATAGTGGTGTTTGTCCCAGGAACACGAGGGTTTGTTGAGGACATCAAGGTGTTGTGACATGCCCAGCATGCTGCGCATCTGAAATGGATCCCAACCAGAGCACGAAGCAGCTGCTAGCTGGACTGCAGGAGCTTTGCGGGCATGTCGAAGTGTAAAAGTTTGATATTATCCAAGCTAATGCATCTGTTATGTGACAGCCTGCAAACCCAAATTAACCCTCAGTTTGATTAAACACGATGCAGAGCCAATGCTCATCTGTATTCAGTAAGAAAATGCATATTAACTCGTAAAATCAACGTTTGAAGATGGTATTCATTTTCTCAGTTCTTTCAATTTCATTTCAGAAGTGAATCCTGAAATTTCACCGTTAACCTTCAGATAAATTCACATGGAGGAATATAATCTTTGCTGGTATTTGGAACCATTTAATTCCCTTTTCCTTGCTGAGCTGATCATAAAACAGTTGTCAATCACAAAATCTGCTGCTTGTGAAGACACCACTCTGACTGAAGTAGCATTATCCTCACTGTAGATTGAAATTCTGTAATATTGGGAAGCCGAGTTACAACATAAAACATCAAATATAGTTGTATGACAATCATACATCTGATAAGATGGAAAATGTAAAGTTTATGTAAATTTATTCATCCCACAGCTGCATTTCTAGCTGTATTTTCATAATTACAGTACAGTGAAGCAAATATTTAGCTGCTGCAAGCAATTACCTGACTCACATGTTTGTCCATGTCTGCCTTAGTCACCGTGCGTGTTTTATGTTTGTATCTCATACAGCTGGTACAGATGACTCCTTAAACATGAGATTCCCCAACACCCACACACCCCCACCAAGCCCCATCCTCTCCCCTTTCCTGCGTCCTGTCATTGGGTGTCATATCTATTTAGAGCTCCCACGCTGTTCCTGCTTTTCTCTCTCTCTCGCTAAAGCTCAAATAGAAGCAGCGACATTTAATTCCAGCTCCTAATATCTAAGGGAGAAAACTGCGCAAGTAATCTGAGAGGAATTTTATGAGGGATTTATCAGCGGATTCATCACAGCAGGACGGAGTCCACATTAGCAGAGCCTGCATTCATAATACAGCGGGGTAACAACATCCCTGGGAGTTTATGTTTGGCTTCCGGCTCACTTTCTGGTGATCCCTCGGGCTGTTTCGTGGAGGAACGGGGTTTTGGAGTGTAACTCATGGATTCGCCTGAGGGCCCTCTGTCCTCTTCATACTCGGGTGAGGAGTCGTCTGATTGTGCTCCAGTTCCAGATTCCTCACGTCGCACCTCCCACACCGGCACCCAGAGTGGGCTCGGCAGCCTTGGGTACACGTTTGGAGTGGCCTGGGACCATCTGAGGCCGTTCCTTCCCTTCTTCCTCATCAGTTTAATGGTGGTTGCTCTTGTTTACCTTATGCAGACCATCATTTATGGGGGGCCCTTTAAGGACCCGCTTTTCTTTGTGAAGTTTAATGAGCGCTGGCCCCCACCGACTCCTCATCAACAAGACTCTCCGTCCACTACCGAGGTTTTCAGTCCGGTCCCCTCTCCCTCATTTGAGCAAGTCCTCGCCAATCTGCTCAGAGTCAACGAGACGGCATGAACCGAACAAACCGTCTCTCTTTAAGGAACCTGAACTCATCTCAGATTACACAACAACTGATGCATAACTGGGGGACATTTGTTGACCTTTTCACCAGACTCCAGTGGCTTTGGCACTTTATAAGTTTAACCCTTGAGAATTGTCAATATTTTGGCATCAGTGTCACAAAAAATTTATTTTTATGTGGTCCAAAGAGATTCAAGACAAATGAGACAAATATGGCGCCTCATATATTGAGGAAAATAATGTTACATAATGTGTGTCCAGTCATAAAGATGTTAATATAAATATAAGTATAACAGATGTTTTACATCAGTGTGATGACAACCAGGCACGATTCTCAGAAATATTCATGATAAAACAATCTCCCACAGTCACTTTTGACTTGTTTTTTTATGGGGAATGAGTCAATATTGAAAGAGGCTGCGAGGAGAAAGCCTCTGACCTCCAGATGAACGCCCCTTCATGGCTGCAGTTTAATAACGATTGTGTGGACAAGATGATGAGACCAATATGTTTTTAGGTTTTAATGAGTGACTTTATGTAGACATGGCTAAGAACCATGCGCTATCATTAAGACATGGTAATGACAGCATCATAGTCGGGCCTGTTTTGCTAACAGTTTGCACCTCTGATAAAAAAAAAAACGTTTCTAAAATAGACCGGCCTCTTGTAAAGAAGAATGTCTACGTTTCAAGAGAAATACAGCATCCCTGAGCACACAAAGAAATGTGGTACAGAACGGTTAGGGAATGATAACATGAATGATAATCCAATAAAAATGCCATTACTGTGATGGAGATGAAGCCCCTCTGTGAGAAAGAATATCTGGAACCCTTTGGTGCTGATGTGTAGGACTCCATTACAGAAACCAGGGACATGGAGTTACAGTCTTTGCTTCAGAAAAAAGGCAGAACAGAAACTGAAAGCAAAGGTAAGAATATTCTGAACACATAATATCATTTCCCCCAGTGATAGTTTGATATATTTCTACTAATTTATTGTATTTCAGGGGTCCTGTTTTGGAACAGCTGTAGTAAGGACAAACATGTCAGTCAGTAGAAATATATTCAAACAATAAAGATAAAGTGATGAGGCTGGTTATACTTTTTAAGGTAAATGCCATTGTATTTTGTGTGATTATTATGATAACACTGAGTGTAATGAAATGTCCCTGGATATTTTGAGAGGCTGTAAGAGTGCCAGTGTTTGAGTTGTTTTTGACAAAAGCGTTCGCACTAATTGATCAACCTCTTCCAAAACCCTGTCAAACTTTAAACATTTGGATTTGTTTATACAATAATTCCATGTTTTTTTATTTTTTATTTCAGTAAGAAATTAATGTATACAAAAATAACAACAATTAGTCTAAAATTTAAACATTTGTTTTTTTAAATCTTGTGCTGCACAGAAAACTTTGCAGCCTCGATGTTGAGGATGGACTTTTGACATAACACACAGAACTGGATTATCTTATGGAAAATGTGATAAAATGAAGCACTTCGGATATATGACAAGGGATTTCAGAGCCTGGAAGAAATATGCAAGACTACTGAGTGAACGTTTGCAACAGACCTGCAATTCATGTGTGAACTTTGATTCCATGGTGACTCTATGGGATTTTCTACGCCACACCATGAGACTTTTCATGGATAAATCTGGGAAGATTTATAAATTAATAAAACAGAATGCCTGATAATTGCAGTAATGCTCTAAAGAATTGGTTCTCTGTGACAGATAATGTTGACCCTGTTTTTATTTGCTTGTTTTTTCAGTTTTCTGAGTGAGTACAGTAAGCTAGATGGAACTATTGTGGTTTAGTACCAATCTCCTGAAAGTTTGTGGTCCTCACCCAGTTCTACCATTCAAACACCGGACTATACCAGCTGGTTTTGTTTATCTCCTTGCTATTTGAAAACCTTTTCAGTATGAAAATGTCCAATTTATATTAAAATGAAAACAAATTAATTACAAGTGAGATTCAGTTCGGTCCTCACATTTTTTCTTTGAGGACCCCCTTCATGCACATACATAAAAGCCGTGGAGCCCCTGCCCCATCCTGTTCTCAATCTATGCTTTATGCTTGTGTTACCAAAAATATTGCATTCTAGCCAAGACCTGTTATTCCATAAAGTCAGAGTTTAACTAACAACATATAGTCTGACTTTTTTATGTACAGTGTGCGGATATTAATCACAATGGCTCTGGATCAGGGACCCTCTGGAGGGGTTCCCGGACCCCGGGATGGGAACCACTGTTCTAGACTACCTATTTTCGTGAACCATGGGCATCTTTGTGCAAGGCTACAAATGTCCTTACTGGACTGGGACATGCTTTCTGTCATGCTGAGATGTGACTGATTGCATAGAAACAAAGAGGGTGTAGGAATGGTCTATGTTAAAACTTCTCATCCAACGACAAGCAAACTCTGGATGCTGCCATTTATCTGGATATTGAAAAAAGCTGAAATGAAAATGAGGAAGCTTATTTAAAAAAAAAGTGTAAGGAGCAGAGTGCACCAATAATTGCCTGAAAGTGTAAGGTGTAAAAGCAGAAAGTTGGCTGAAAAATGATTACTCCAGTGAAGATAGACTGCTCGGAATTTCTACTTAAGGTAACAAATTTATACATCATTACTTGATAACTCGTATCATTTATGAAACTATACTACAAAACTATACTACCAAGTTCATTCATTGAGAATAAAGTTTGGCTTCTTCATTTGTATGGTCAGTATCTACAATGAGTGTAAATATAGTTGTTCAAAATAGTAGTGCATTCACATTAACTGGCTCACAAGATTGGCTAATTTTATGTTGCCATGAATAAAAAACGACGGAGAGAGTGTGAACATTGACTACTTTCTGTTTAATGCTTGTTTAAGCAATCTTTAGACTATATGCCTGCAGATGCATGTTTGACTTTAGACATATGCCTCTCTGGCTGAAATGACTGGACGGGCTTGCTGAGGAGCGCGGGTGGCGGCGCTGCCGCCCCCTCGTGGCGACGCGGCGAACTCCACTCTGCCGCTCCAGCTATCCAGGTGACCACCACGCTGACCTGTGTTGGACATTACTGACTCAGACAAGAAAAAAAGAGCAAAACAAAACAATAAGTCGGTTTAATTATTACGAAAACTTATTTTTTTGTTGCAAAACGAACAGATTTCATCTTCCTGACGCTGGAAAAGAGAGGCACGTGCACATGGTGAGTGTAGGCGGCGTCTGACTGACACCTGCCCGCGTTTGACTACAATTAGCCCGTGGTGACTTTGAGCTTTGAACCAGCTCATGAATATGTGAAAGCGTTGTTTAACTAGTTAGTAAGTTAGTTTGTGACTCGTTAAGTAACGCGGGGGTCTCGTGACTAACTTATTCCTGCTTACTGTGGACAGTTTGTTTCTTTGTTAGCTAGTTTTTAATGGTGATGCTAACCTGCAGTTAGGCTCAGAGGCACGCGCTGAGATCAAAGGCCAAGTGCGGGTCACTGAATCTTACTATTGTAAAGTTGATCACTTATTAAAAACGATTAGGAATTGATCTCTACCATTATTTGCAGTTAGACTTGTTTTTTTTTATTTTAGATCATTTCTAATGTATTCACATTTTCTAAAGTTTGCACTCAAAATTATGTTTCTGACTTATAGAAATAATCATCTTTTGTTGCTAATATTAGTGAGTAAACATGTTCACCTCTGTGGAAATTAATCAAAAAATAAGTGAAACTGAAAAAATAAGAACATTGTATTATTTATATCCTTTAAAATACCAATTAGTGAATTATAAGTAATCGAAAAGCCAGATTATTCACCTTTTACAACGAGCTATAACCTTTTAAAGTCCTACTTGTGTGGGTAGTACACCCCTAAAAATGGACCGAAACCCTGCAATGCTCTTCTCTTGGTGTTTTGGGTTGTTTGGTGGATTGGATTATTGCATTTTCCCACAGCATTAATGGGAAAAAAGCACCACATACTGGATATTTTTACACCATGTTCATTTTACACTTTGCTGTTCGATGACATCTCATTCCTCAGCCAGGAGTCTGGCGGCTTGGCACATTTTGGAGGCACATTCCCACATGTTTTGCTGTGTGGTTGATTCCACAGAAGCATGATTCACCTCGCTGTAAATGTGACTTTCAGGCTTTTTGGTGACGTTTAATACCATAGCTATTGGCATTATTGAAGGTGAAGAAATAAGCAACACAATTTCCATAATTTTTGTGCTAAGTTAATAAAAGAGATACTACTTGAATATTTATAAAGATAGTGGAAGGGCATTAATAATTCATCTCCCTGGTGAGTTCAGTTTTACCCGGATGCAGGCCTGTCCATGTCAACTCTGTTCGTTCACTTTTACTTTTTGCCTCTTTGCTTCTGTTTTAGTTGCAGAAATGTGGTGCTACCAAAAACCGGGCCACGAGGCCGTCGTCCTCACTGAGCTGCAGAGACAGCAACAGTGCAGTCAGTTCTGTGACACTCTGCTCAAAGCAGGAGGTATAAACCCTCACAATACTGAATTAAAATGTTTTAGTTTGTGTTGGGTATTAATGGTATTAATATTAGTATTAATGTAGACGCTGTGTGAATCAAACGCATTTTCACATCCTAACATGAGCTGGTTTTGTGTCCTGCAGGTGTATCAGTGCCAGCACACAGTTGTATTCTGTCAGCAATCAGCCCCCGCATCTCCTCAGCTCTGTCCACCGCACCGGCGCCCCCTGCAGGACAGAGCCGCCTCCTGGAGTTCAGGGATGTGGGCGCCTGCACTCTCCTCCACCTGGTCCGGCTTCTGTACTCCGGTGAGATGGCTGGAGAGGGAGAGAGTGAGAAGCAAGAGGCCGTTTCTGCCGCAGCTAAGCTGGGGATCCACGGGCTGGTGGAGGTGAGGAGAAGCCAGAGGAGAGGAGGAGATGGGCTGGGTCGGTGTTCAGAGGTCGGGGTGCAAACCGAGGCTGTGATGATGGAGGAGAGTGAGTGCAGACTGGGCGGGTGGAGGAGAGAGGTGAGGAATGGGATGGCATTTCTTTGGAACGACACACTGTCAAGTGCAGGAAAAGACGCGTGGACTCAAACGGAAGAACTGCACCTAAACCCGGCCCCCCCCGCTCACCCGGTGGCCTCCTACGAGACGATCGACCTCGCCGCCCTCCAGTGTTTGGGACATTCGGATTCCCAGCAGTTTGTTCCCGTAACACTCGTTTACCCGCCGAGTGAAAATCAAGTTCTCCAGCCTTTCTCTACTTCACTTCCTGTGGAAGAACCCACCGGAAGCACATCTGTAGCTGTCATGGCGCCACCGTACACGTCTGCTACCCCACCCCACTCTCATTTTTACAATCAGAACCCCTCATGTGTCATTAATTCCCCTGGAGCAGGCCGGCATGTCGGCATGGCGGAGGAGTGGGGGGACGAGTGCTTTCAAAACGAGTTTCAAGGCAACATCCCAGGATTCATCAATTACTTCCTGAACCCGGAGAACCAGGAGGGAACCCGCAGGGGGAGAGCAGGGAGGAGGCAAAGAGCCAGGGCAGGAGGTGGCAGGAGATCTGGGACAAGAGGGGAGCAGAGAGCCAGGGCTCCCCGAGGAAGAGGAGGGGCTCGGGGCAGAGGGGGGCTCACTCAGAGGGTGGACGTGCAGGAGGTGGGGCTGAGCAAGCTGCAGAAGCTGTTCCTGGACAGGTGGGGGGCGAGGACGCCCAGGACAGGTCAGGGGGGAGGAGCGGTCGGCAGGAAGTTGTACGTGAGGAGCAGGGAGGTTGAGAAAGCAGCCGGGAGAAGTCAGCGGAGGAGACGGGGCAAAGCGTGGAAGTTCAGCCAGAGCGGAGACGAGCTGCTGTGCAGCACGGGAGGCAGCGCTCAGCGGGGACGGACAAGCTCGGCGCCGCAGGTTCACCAGGTGAGTCCGTCTGCTTTCAGAATAACTCACACAGAGATGCACATTTCCTCACATTATTTTCTACAGTTTTTTTTATTAGAAATAGAATAAATTAAATATCATACGGCTTTAAATGAGTTTATTAACATAACAGACCAACATCTGCTTGTTTTTGTCGGCAAATAAAACAATTTAGATTCGTATTTTTGATAAACTACTATTATTTTCAACCGCTGTGGTTGCTTTTAGTATTTTTTTCATGTATCTATTATTTAACAGTTTTAGCAAAGTATTATCCATCCATCCATTTTCTAAACCGCTTAATCCAATTGGGTTGCGGGTGGGCTGGAGCCTATCCCAGCTGTTTGCAGGCGAAAGGCGGGGTACACCCTGAACAGGTTGCCAGTCTGTTACAGGGCCACACATAGAGGGACAGACAACCATTCACACAAGTTCTAGCAAAATATTATGCACAATAAAATAAAATATTATTTGTGTAGTTGTGGTTTTATCCTCCAGGAAAAGGTTTCATTTAGAGTTGTTGGTGTATTACAGCAGATTAGTTTACGTACATATTCATTGAGTGCGACTAGGCACTCCTAATTTCCTGAGTCGATTAGATTCACTTGAGCAAAAATTGATTTCGATTAATTTTGATTCAACTCTAAATCGATTCATTTTCAGATATTCACTTCAAATCAATATTTCTTGAATATTAGACCTTTGCAGATGGCAATTTTTCTAAAACGCTGAAGCAACCTTTCAACAGTGTGTATTTTATATACATGTTATATTCATGTTTTCATTAAAAAATGTCCAGAAGCATTGGCATGTCACATACACAACTGTAACCTTTAGTTGTGAAAATAACTGATGTTACATGTTAAACTGAATAAAGTGTTAGCAGAAACACTACAGTGAAAAAGAATGGCCCAGCAAAAATTAAGCTCTTCAAAAAAATAAAAATTCGATCTTGGCGTTTTATGAATCTATTATGGATTTTTTTCTTCCGATTAATCGATTTATTTTGGCCCTAAGTGCGACTGCTTCACCTTATTTATCTCTCCTTGTTCACAGAGCAGCCTTCCTGTTGGCAGGGGCTCATCAACACCAGTTTCCTTTTCTGGTCCAGACAGACGTTTCTATGACACCCATATGACACCCAGTCCGTCTCTATGTCACAACCTGCTGTCCCCTCCCGCCTCCTTTGTTTCCCCGGCCTCCTCCCTCGCCTACACAACCTCGCTCCCTCCTCCGGCCCCTCCGCCTGATGAGGAGCAACCAGAGAGCATTGACCGCCTGCTGGAGGAATTCATGATGGGGCTCAATATCCTCCCATCACAGGCCGCCGCTCCGACAAGCAGAAACACTTCCGCCCCGAGCAAACAGCAGGGTTACGCTACCCTCACCGAGGCGCCGGCACTGCAGCAGCCGAGCGAGGGGAATCTAAACGACATTCTGGATCGCATCTTTCAGTCTTTCGAGCAGCATGTTGAAACCTGCGGTGCCAGCGAGGACAATGGGACGAATGCTGAGAGCTCCACCGAGGCCAGCCAGCCGTGCTCTGTCTCAGACAAACACAGAAGAGCCAGGGTCAAGGCTCGGAGCCCTCACACGGCTCATCCGCAGAACGAACACGCACCGCTCGGCTCGGCTCGTTCCGACACAAGAGAAACTACGGAGAAAGCCAAGAAGCAGTACAAGAGACGAGCAAAGTCCTATCTGTTCTCACTGGAGAAAAGGGTGAGGAAAGGGAGGAAGGAGGCGTCGTCAGATGATGCGATCATCAAATTAGGTTGTAGCCATAAAGACGGGCAGTTCCAGCGGACGCCGGTGGTGAAACTGAGCATGCTTCCTACTTCAGTGACGCTGCAGGAAAACGGCTGTCTGAGTCTGGAAAAGCAGGTGAAACTTCTACACCCGGTTTCCGCGAACGCTTCTCATGTTTTCTGGAGTCGGCAGGTGGAAACTGGGTATTCTCCCGCTGTAAAAATGTATCCAGTAACACGTTTAAATACGACAACATGTTGAATCTCATTGTGACACTGAATGACAGCAGCCATGTGTTGGCCCTATGTCGCCGCTCTGCTGCAGGAAACTGCAGGGCCGCTCAGCGGGACAAGGTGGTCGCATCATACACACGTCACAGTAAAGCTGTAAATTAATACAGCGATTAATAGTTGGTCACATGTTAGTTGGCTGACTAAAACCATGTTTAAATGATTTCCAAAAAGAGGCTGAGATGTGCAGAATCCAGTCATTTACCTGCTTTAAAACCCAAATTTTACTTTTAGAACTGAAAAGCTGCATTGCTTTGTACATAAAAACACAAAGCAGATTTCCTGTATTTGTGACGACAACAGATGTTTCATGTTAGACATAAGATATGGAAAGCTTCAACTACATTCACTGTGCTTAATAAAAACATCTGCAGCCATTAGGGATGGTTGAAGGAGATTATTGTTTTATACATCTTTACATTTGTCTAATATTTACTTATGTCCCACTTATCCTGCCTTAAAGGAGAACTTTGTTTTTTTTAAACCTGGGGTCTGTTGTCATCTTTCCTCTCATACATGTGAGTGAGGAGGAA
>JBBDHI010000007.1:18949493-18962697 GCA_037177115.1 Craterocephalus stercusmuscarum
CGTAATTTAACCCTATAAAGCCAAACGTATCATATCTGATACACGCCGTTTCTGAGACATTTTGCATCACTTTTTGGAAAAAACTTTGCTCAAAACCCTGTTGTAGACAATATGCTACTTGTCTTCTGCTCCCTAATAAACACCAGAAAATAGTTGATAATGATAATTTTGACATAACATATGGTAAACTTTGTTCATTTATTTTTCACATTTTGTTAAAGTTCCAAATAAACACTTAAAAAAATTGACTTCTCTCCCCATTTTTCATGGGTTGGGCTTTGAAGGGATAAACTTGGAAGAAATGTCACCATCAATGATTTTTTTACAGCATTTCCTCTAAAACAGGTTTCTGATGCAACCTTTCAAGATTTTATTTACTGTTCTCATCTCTTCTGAGTTCTGCCGTCATTGCTACATCATGTAATGTCTGGTTTGTTTTATGAAAATATCGCTTTGAAGACATGTTGAGTTTGCACAGGCCATCTGTTTCCCTAAATTTTATTTTGTGGGGGCTGAGAGTATTTCAGAATGCTCACTGTATGACTTCGACTCAGTCTTTCAGCAAAAATTCATTGCTTCTCTTCTTTCTTCAGACTCCGCTGACTTCTTTCTCCCACTCACTCGGTAGATTTTTTCTTATTTTGGATCTCTAAGATCACAGCTGACATCACATTTTTCTTCTTTTTATACCAGTGTCCTGTTGCTAAGCTCAGGCCCACTTCTCATCAACCTCTCCAGGGTTTGCTGACGTGATCAGGTAGACGTGAGTCTACTGTGACTCACCAACATGAATGCTGTTTCCTTTTCTTTACTTTTATTTTCAAACAGAAACTCTTTTCCTCATCATGATTGCGTGACCCTGGGTGATGGAGACCTGCTGTGATGAGTGTTATTTCTTACCATGCCAGTGGTGGGATGTGATGTGATACTGAGCTGATAGAGTGACAGCAGACACAGGGTGATCACCAGATCTCTGGCTGACTTTAGCCATATCTGTTACGGATTACACTTTCGTAATGATTCCTAAAGTCAAAGAGCTTAAATCCTCTCAAACACACGCCATCAATCTTAGCCTAAAGCTTTGAAGATCCCTCAATTTCCACAAAGAACTGGGGTTACATAAAATGTTTGGCTAAATGTTTTTTTTTTTTGTGGAGCTTTAAGACCTTCTGACCTCTTGAGATCATAGAGGTCAGAGAGGAGGGCTGCTACTTACATGAACCCGTGCAGAGCTGGGCTCTCAGTCTAAACAGAGGTGTAGGGTTTCGATCAAGATGCACCCGAGACATTTAATCAGCCAGAGAACTTGATGCAGGAGCAACATGATAAGACAAACATACACACTCGTACAAAGATGAATGCAGAGACACAGAGATGATGGTTCCTACCTGTCCAAACACAGAGTCCACGATGGGCAGCAGGTCTGCAGGGTCTGCCTCCTTATCTTTCTCCCTCTGGTCTTTCCCTTGAGGTCCTCTCATCATCTCCTCCAGCTCCTCGTCCAGGTTCTCCTCCTGGTACTCCTGCTGCATGTCGCTGTCCTCAGCTGCCTCTGTTATCGCTTGGGGTAAAACTTTGGATTTCTGACGGCTTTGAGACTGAGGGGTCACACTTGGAGTGCTCCCAGCAAGCGCTCCCTGTGAGACACTTCGCTTTCTCTGCTTCTCCATCTTCTTTTTGATGGAAGCCTGCACCTGAAGGGACACGGGAAGGGGGGGTTAAAGAGGCAATGCATGAGGGCAAATGCAAACACTTCAGATGGTGGCATTGAAGCAGCTCAATTTGTCCACATTTTTTAAGGGCTTTTGAGAAAACGCACAAAAATAGGAGGTCTCATCATGTCACTGTGAATTACAGGATATTTTAAAACACTTTTCTAGTCTCTGAGGTCTATTTCCAAGTTTAGAGATTGAGAGTGAGAGATTTTTCCCATCAGAAAGCAAACATTTATCTTTTTCATCAGAGACTGAAAGTGGTTTAAGATCGTCTTTCCATCATTGAATTTAAGCTGAAATTAGCAAAAGTGAAGAAATCGTGCTAACCTTAACAGTTGCAAATGCATTCACTGAAGTGAAAACCACAAGAAGCAGATGGAGAAAAATACATGCACATATGTATATATTTGTAAAGAAATGCAGACGGTGCACACACCTCTTTTGCACTCCTCTCCGGAACACTGCTCATCGCTCCAGCACCGCCTCCTCCAGCCGACGACTCTCGAATGAACATGAACATCCCGGTGTGACAGGCTCACACACATACACGCACAGAAACACACACACACGCACACAATTGCTCTTCCTCCCCCTCCCTCCCCCTCTCTCTTCTCTTCTCTCTCCTCCTTTTGCTTTGGTTATTTTTACTTAAATATGTTGAAAATCCCAACAGACTCTACTGGAGAGGTCATTAGATGTCCCAGATTTGTATAAATCTTTACTTATAAGATAGTAATAATTATATAATGTTTTTTTTGTTCAAAGTGCAAAAAAAATGTAAAAATGAATCAAGAGATTCCAGGGGAAAGTATGATTCAGTTCTTCCTCCTTTCTTCCTGTCTATAGTTGTATTTCCTCAGAGTTTCCCAGCTCTTCGGTCCACATCTGTCTGTTGGTGCGTTCAGGTGAGGAGGTTTTTATCATCATCAGTCGTCTTGACTCTGGGATTGAGTTCCTGTTCCTCTGCCCCTGCTTGTTATCTCCTGATCCTTTAGGTGACACTCTATAC
The DNA here is from genome assembly GCA_037177115.1 of Craterocephalus stercusmuscarum. Lineage (NCBI taxonomy): Eukaryota > Metazoa > Chordata > Actinopteri > Atheriniformes > Atherinidae > Craterocephalus > Craterocephalus stercusmuscarum. Next base: position 18,952,218 of record JBBDHI010000007.1, read on the forward strand.
CTCCTGAACTGTACCTCTCTCGCGTTATCTACCTGTAACTAGTCAACCTTTGTGTCTCCCTCTCTTCCTCCACTTTTCCACCTTTTCCTCTTCCTTGCAGGTAAACATGCTTCTTCTTACATCTTTGCTTTTCCTCCTGTCTTAAAAGGACATGCAGCCATCATTAAATCTTTTTCTAGCCGCTTACACTCATCCTTTGCATATTTATTTTTGTCTCAGAATTGCTCTCCTCCCACCCTTTCTTGCATCTTTCTCGTCACTGTCAGTTTCCTCTGACAATAATCCTCACCCCTTTCCACTCTTTTCCTCCTCGAAATCTTTCCACCCTCAATCCCTTGTCACATTTGCAGCCTTCGGTGAAACACAAATGAGATTTTTTTGTTTGTTTCATTTGAAACACCCCCAGTCGGCGACTCGTTTAGCTGGGGAGTAATGAGGGATGGAGGGATTCAACAGCCTCAGCTGCGACGCAGAGATGAAAAGCTTGTTGTCCTGCATGCATAATCACATATAGCAAGCATGGCTGAGTGCGAACACATGCACACACACAGGTGGACATGTCACCGCTGACCTCTATTTTTAGACACAAGGATTCACGCAAGCATGTAAACATATTACTGTGCTTTTTGGCTCCCTGAAAGAGCTATTCAAAGCTTTGTAGTGTTTGTCTAAAGCGACTAATTCCACTAAAAGCATCAGCTGGCTATAAATAAAAGATCCTATCAGTTTATTTGTCCTTCTCTCTCCTGTTGTCCAGTAAAAAACAGGGATGTTTGACGGCTTTGAGCTGACAAAGTGTCACTTTTTGCTGCTTTTTTGCCTCACATCACCGCCTCTTTTGCTTTCTCACTCAGCATCTCCTGTTAACTGGCTCTAAGCATTTCTCAATTAAACTGAGACGTCACATTGGATAATGTATAGCTTGACTTCTCTCCAGTTCCTAATGAGGTTTCCATTCATGACTTTGACCCCATCTTTCAGAGGCCTTCCTGTCCTTTTGCAGCCCCTCTTCTCATTGATTATTGATGGGAGGTCAAAGACAAATTCTCCAGTGGGGGCAGAAACGAGATCCATTACAGAAACGCTAACTTACTCAACTGAACGGGGTTGAAAAATTGGTTGTATTTTAGGAACAGATTTGTCAATGAAAGGGAAAGGATGAATGAAAATAGGGATGGAAACGAGATTTCAGAGGAAGTTACAGATATCTGTTTCCGTTTTCAGCCTCTCAGACGTTTGAGTCGCCTCCAATTAAGCTGCACCAAAGAAAAATGAATGAAAAGTGGGAGCTAAGTGGCAATGGACAGGCAGAGGCTCGCGTTACTGCGTGGTGATCAACCCGCAGTGATATCTAATTACAGATCAACAGCCTATGGTTAATGTATAGGCAGATGTCGCAGGGAGATTAAGCCGAGCAGATGAGTTTTATTTGCGTCAGAATAATTCTCATTACTTATTTGTTTGTAACTGTAGCCACAGATTACTGAATTACTGAGCTGGCACAAACAGAGTCATTAACCTTGCTTAACTGGACGGCGAAATAGGAACATTTTGTGGGTATCTGTGACAGGTAAACACCAAACTCATCTTCAGCTAGGACACAGGTAATCAGATGATAATCTTAAATGACAGGTGTTTACATCCCTATAACATAATGCCATTAAAGAGACAAGCATATTTCCACTCTTTCAGGTAATGTGTGTTGTGTTGTAATGTACTGTTTGTTATTCTGCATCTACAACAGACAAAGAAACAAAATAAGATCCATGTTGCTTCATATTTGTTGAGGGGCTCGTAAATTACAACTCAGGGTTAAAGAATATTGGAACAATGTGGAAAATACTCATAAAAAAACAAAATTAACTGATTCATACTTAAGCTTTTGTTTCATTTCTCTTTGATTTGACTTGTTCCTCCTGCAAATATGTGATAAGGTGTGCAGAAGGACAGGGATTGCCGTTGTTGCTTGAAATTCTCCAGACACTCAGTCAGGTATGGATCAGGCTGCAGGCAGGTTAGCTGTAAGTGGACAATGTCACTCTTCATTGTCTGGTTGAAGCAACAACTATTCTGTGTTAATGCTGATATAGAAGTGTACACAGGCTATTCCACCAGTCTGTGATACAAAGCCCACACCATCACAGAGCCAGACCTTTAGATGTGTTGATGAGAATCCTAAAGGTCCTTTTATATGTTTGCTTTGTAGCACACTGCATCTATTTCTACAAAAAAACCCAACATCTTCAATACTAATAATTGTGATGGCACTTCCACTGTAAGATGGTTAATTTCAGATGTTTTAATGCATTCTCTAGACAAGGTTGTCGGGACTTTTTTTAATGCACTGTAAAGTTTCAAGAGACACTTGAATACAAATCCATAATGTAGTTCTGGACTAAGGTTTCCCAGTTTTATCTCTTACCCATGTTGTTTTAGCAGCTGTTGATAGATTTTGGTTCTTGCAGAGCCATGTGATGTTGCCCAGCATAAGGACATTTTATACATTAATTTCTGTCTTTCTTTCAGGCCCCACAGATATGCAAGCCTGAAAAAAATTCACAAGCACAGGCTAGGTAGATGACACCATGCATCGGTCCAGTGCCCTTTGGTCGGAAGTTGGCTCAGGGCAGCTAGAGCAGGAAATAACCAACGTTAGACTTCAACACAGAACAAAGGACCAAAAAAGCATATAATGAATAAATGAGATGCTCAGCAGTCTTCATCATTTAACATGTAGCTTCCTCTGCCACGAAGCAGATTTATTACCTCTTCAGTTTCTCTCTTTTCCAGAAAAGAACAAAGCTGAAGGATCAGTAACAGAAGCAACAAACTCAAGAGCTCAGACTTTTCTGTCCCCAGTGTCAGCAAAAAACTACATCCCATCATCCATATGTGCAGCGGGGAGTGATGTGTATAAACGAGTTCATTGAACGATCCATCATGAACTCGTTCCTATTTCAGCTGAACGTGAACTAAACGTGCTCATTCTGGCAGTTGTGAACGCCACTCTATGGCTGTTTTCTTTTCTTTCTGTCTTTCTTTTTTTAAATTTTTTCCCGGATGTGCACCGCAGTCCAGCTGCGCCATGGTTTTGTTTCAAACTCCCACAGTTTTGTCAACTCAGACCGGGAGCACCAGGGATGATGTCAGACAGAGCCGACCGCAGCGTCTGCCATGATCCCAGACCTGGGCAGCGGCACGACGCCCAAGGACCCAGTGACACTTGGCCTTAACAGTTTTGTTGAAGATTCCAGGCAAAATCCAGACTATAACACAGTGTTAATGAGGGAGATGGTTGATATAGAGAAAACACACCAGTCACAGCTGCAATCATCAAACTGCCAAGCGGGAGGAAAATCCAGTGAAGGCAGCAGCACCTCTGTCACAATTTTTAATACAAACAGTATCTTAAAAGAATTTCTTTATAAGATCAGTGATGATCCAGGGAGGAAAAGGTTATTTAGGTTCTTATTTAAGCTGAATGTTGTAGCTACTTATATCAACTGTAGTAAAGTTCTATAACTTTTCTCTCTTTTTTTATCCAAAGAAGTCAGAAAAAAACTTGATTCACAAAAATTTCATGTGACTTCCAATGTAAAAGTTACTCTTTGAGGTACATCCTTTGTTTCCCCTCATAGTTCCTAACCCAGATTTTCTAATAATTCCTCATTAAAAAGACCATCAAGTTTCTCTTCATGTTGTTTGAGAATAGACTGTAGGGATGAAAGTTGCAGCTGCTACAGTGGTGACTGTATGAGAAGCAACAATTGAAAAAAGACAGTATTCTCAGGGTACTAGTTCAAAGCAACATATAGAAAAAAGAACTACTAGTTCATTTTGGGAACTGTGAACTTAGTTTAAAAAATTTGAAATATGAACTGAAGTAGGCAGCCAGTATGTCCTGTATGTAACCTGTATGTAAAGCACTTTGAATTGTCTTTGACCTGAAAAGCGCTATATAAATAAACTTGCCTTGCCAAAGCTTTCTTGTGCTCTTGTCCTTTATGGACTTAAATTCCTCCAGATAACTCAGATGGATTAATGATACATGGTTTGTAGGAGAAATATGTAATTACGATGATTGGCTGAAAAATGATCCTCTGGCCAGCTTTGCTTCTCAAAGACGCAGCCTTTTGAAGCAGATCATGATAACAGAAAGTTATCTGAGAAAAAGTTAAACATTACATTTTCCTTTATGTACTTAATCAGAGGAGTTTGCAGAAATGTTTTGATGTATACTGTAAGTATGTGGGGACCCTTCTCTGCCCTCACAGGTGATGGTTCCCTTTTAGTAAAGTTTCTTTGCCTACAAGGTTTGGGTTGAGTTCCTGTCTGCTGTCCAAGTTATTGATAGAATTCCTTGAAAATTGGTGAACCCTTCAGAATCTTTTTTTTTTTTTTTATTTACTAATTATTACCCACATAGCAGATATGTTTGGGCTGAATCTGGCCTACTTCTGGTACTATGGCTTAGTTATGGCACTGGCTAGTGTTGCACCGGCCACATGTGGCCCAGATGTTAGTTGTTGGACTGGACACAGATTACAGCAAGTATTTTGAGGGACAGCAGTGGCCTTAATAGGGAAACCTGCCTGTACAGAGATTATAGCAATTTCCTTGTGGCTGAGTTTCAACATCCACACCCACATTTAGTCAACATCGTAATCACGGCCAAATATGGGCCATGTTATCTGCGATCTGAGAAATTAGACTAAATATGGTCCAAGACATTTGATTTTCATCTGAGCCTTGAATCTAGTTAGAAAAAGATTGAGCCCAATGGAGTTTTGGTTATACTCAGAATATGTTGTACTTTCTGTCAAGACCTAATGGAGACTGCAACATTTTCTTTTTGGCATAGTATTGCAGAAATGTTGTAATGCTTGCTTTCATCAACCTGTTTAGGTAAAAGTGTATAAATCCTGGTTTTAAAATGTGAGCAAGTAACATGTCCATGGGTTGTATTTTTCTGGCAGTCTGTGCTCTTCAGGGGAATTGTAATGCAGTAATATCATGAGAGAATTCAGCACCTAAATTTATTAATCTGTGACAGAAATTTGGCATTTTTATTTTTCTATAATTATATTCAGTTCATACCAAACTACTTTTCTTAAAGAAAACACCTTTGTCACTTTTTGGTTGGACAAAAAATCCAAACTGCAAAACTGTCTTGATTAGGAGTCAAATCCATTATTTCTGCAATGTAACCATGACCCTCATGGACACCATTTTATGGCTGTCCTATCCTAGAAAGAAACATTTTTACTTCCTGGTTGCGCTAAACCCATTATTGCTTCTTTTTTGTGTCCTTGTAGACGATTATATGTCTGCTCTTTGAGGATTGAACATTCCTGGGGAGTTTAATTGTAGTCCAAACACACACACACACACACTGTATCTGACTGTGGATTAAAGGAGCCCAAATTAATTAAAGATGGTTTACCAACTTTTACCAACCTGGTTATTATCAAAACAACTTTTTGTTGAGGTCCTTTGTACGTTAACTTGTTTATATTTCAAGTAGGATGTTGTTAAGATTAGACTCCCTGTACCTTTAATGAAGTGGGACTCCCATTCACACCTGATGCGCTCCGTGTATAAAACAACATCATTGACTGTAATTTTACATTCCACCCCGGCATTTATTAATCATAAAGGTTCACATATGTTGCCAGTCATGGTGATAAAAGAGGCAATATGTAATTCTTTATCATTTTATGTGTTTTGAAACAATAATACATTTTTTGGCAAACTTTTGAGTACCATTATAACATTTTTTATCATATACAGTATAATAAAAATCACTTTTCAAATGGTGAATTGTGAAAATAAACATAAATAGGTTGTGAATTACCTGATAAATTGATAAAAATAAGTCAACATCTGACTGGACATTGTCTCTAAAATACAGTATCATTACAAGCACATGAAATGAGGAGTGGATTTGCAAATTTAGTTTTGGTTGCCCTCTGGTGGAATCAGCTGTACTGACATCTGCAGAAAATGCAGTCATATTAAAACTTTGTGCCAAGCACAGAAAGATTTACTGTGATCTCAAGATGAAGCAAAAAATACAGAGACAATTAAATCCATTTGATGACAGTAGTGTTGGATATGCATCGGTGGTATGAAGTGAACCATAAAGGCTTGTAGAGATCAAAGATACCGATACCCATAAACATAAAAAGACTGCATACATGAGAAAGTTCATGAATCATATCATGAATATGTCATAAAACTTGCCAAGATTCCAACAGTAAAGTCCCATTACCCTCACTGTGAATTAGGCAAGTACAAAGTATAAAGAATATTAGTTCTTTTCTTACTGTCAATACATCCAGTAAACACAAATGGATGGAAAATTAACACCAAAAGATTTTTAAAAAGGTAAATTATTAAAACAACTGGAAACTTTGAGCAGATAAATGATGTCATACGATGACCAAGTGTGAATAAGCCAACACTTTCAGGTAATACGGTATTCTCATCACCGATCGTGTAGCTTTCTGTTCGGTTTGTCACTCCATCCTGAAACATCAATAAAAACTTGAGGTGGGAGATCCAGCTGGGATGCCAGTGTCACCGACAACACACCTGCACATGTTAGGCACAGCATGGCAAGGTGGAGCTAAGGTTAAATGGGCTAAGATATGGCTTTCAGAGCACTGGTTGTCATGCTAGATCAGTCCAGCATGGTACGCCTTATAGGAGATGCATGACTCTTATGTGTAGCAGGGAAGTAGCTGTGTTGTCAGGTGATGTTGGATGGCACAGAGATCAGCTGCTATCAGCTGACTGAGATGAAGAAATGCTATCCTCTGCTGGTCAAACCACAGCTGATCTTTAGAGCAAAGTGACAGATTAGGTTTCAGCTGCATGGCTTTAACTTTTTAGGAGCATTAAGTCATAGATTTTAGTTGTTTAACTCAGTTTTTGGATTCTTTAAAGAGCCCTTTGGTTGTTTACTGTGCGGTTTAACTGCATATCTATCAGGAATCACCATATCAGCAAAAAAGTCTTTTATAAAGGCACGTATGTGTGAATGCTCATGGCTCCAGGCTCTGCTGACGTAGGCTACTCTAGTTCCAGTGAGGTGTTACAATGGTGAGCGGCTCCCGGTTCTGTCCTTTAATGATTGGCCAGGGATTAAAGTAGGGGAAAACGGGCTCTTTGAAATTTGCATCGTAGAAAGTGAAGAGGTGGCTCATGTCTCCGGCATCATAAAAGCCCACCTCACCGCGGCCGTAGTCCAGATACACTCCCACCCTCCGAGGGAGCTTTGACGGGTATATCAAGTTCTCGTCTGAGTCAGTGCACGCTTCGTACTCGCTGGTGCCGTTGCCTTTGTCCCTCAGCACTAAGGTCCAGAAACCATCAGCAGGGCAGAGGCTGATCTCGTCCTTCCTGTTGACAGAGGAGCTGGCCACGCCCAGACCCCACGCTGACTTGGAGCCCACCTCCACCTCCCAATAGTGTCTGCCTGAGGTGAAGGCCTCGGAGCCCAGGACGATGTTGTAACGGGTGAAGCGCTCGGGGTTGTTGGGTAGGTTTGGCTGGATTTTTCCCACCTGGACGCTGGTGCGGCAAGAAGACACCCACAGACAGGGGTAGGCCGTGTCCGGGTCAAAGGTGACTGCAGAGACAGCTGAAAGGGAAAAAAACGATTAAAAACCAAGGTGCAATAGAGCTGAAGAATGATTGGCATTGACCTTACGCAGGTAAATTTACGTAAGACGAGCTGGATGAGAGCATTAGCTACATGGACACGAATTAAATATAAATGATTTAACTGTCATGTAACTCTAGAGATTTTCTAATCACTGGTGCTGCATCACAGGGATAGTTTGCCTCCAAAATATCATCAATCAGGTTCTCACAGAGAATTTTGAGCATTTCTGAAACAGCTTCTCTCACTGTGGAGGATTTTTTTAAAAAAATACTGGATTTCTTGTTATTTTCTTCTTGTTTATAAATTTATTTCATTTAGTTTTTTGTCTTGAAACTATTTTCTGTTCGGAGTTTTCTGTAGTTCTTGAATTAAAACAAACAGAACAATTAAGGAAAAAAGAATATATTTTTTAAAGATTTGGAAATAATCTTGATTAAGTTTTGTTTAGATTTTAATGTCATTTGTACAGTTAAAACCAGGTTAAAACAGGAACGCTGGAATTCTCATGCATATTCCCGAGACAGCCAACAGACAAGAACCAGACAGAGCATCAAAACAAGACGCATAAATAATAAAATTTGTAAAATCCTGAAGAAATATTTACAAGCAATTCCTTTACAGCATTTGCTCACACTAACACACTTAACATGAACATTTTTGCTGATATAAGCAACGTTTACAAAACTAATGTAATGTGGACTTTGGAGGTTTGCAATTATTTTGCTTTTTTTTGCAGTCACAGAACCATAAACTGTGGAATGAGCTGCCTGAGGATATTAGGTCAGCACAGCAAGCGTCTTCTCTTACTTCACCTTTTTAAAAAAAATAATCTAAAACATAAAACCTCAGAGAGCCTCCCATGATTTTATCTTACAGGCTTTTTTAATTACTGATTTGCTAGTTGACATTTCCATCTCTTCTGATTTTTTTTGACTAATGTTTTGCTTGGTTTTAAATTGTTTTTCTTATTGTATCTGCTAGGCCTGAAAGATATATCGTTATCGTATCTAAATTAAGGTATGAACATTCAAAATATTAATATAGAAAAAGCAACAATATAAATTATATAGATTTCCCTCGCGCGCGCTGGAAGTTTGTAGTTTTCTGAAAAATACTTGGTTTTCACCGAACCCGTAGCCATATCGTTTCGTATTAATATCAATATATCTAGCATGAATATCGAGATATAAAATTTTGGCCATATCGTTCAACCCTAGTATCTGCTGCTGTGGGAATCGAAAACTGCTTTATAAGTCCAGTTTCTTATCAGCATCATTAATAGCATTTACATTTATATATATATATGAAAATGAGAACAATGATGATAAATTTGCCTGTGCATATGTTGAGGTGCAGTCCTCATACCTGGCTGAAAGATTGAGCTCATTTTTCTCCAGGTCCTGTACTGCAGAGGTCCCATGATCTCTCCTGACTGCAGATCCACGCTCACCTCGGTAAGGTGCTCAAATAAGTTTTCAGCCCTGAGAGGATAAGAATACTTGAGCATGAAATCAATTTGCATTAAAAAAATATATATTTCAGCCCAGAGGAAAGGACTGTTGCTGTTTTGTTTGGTGCTAAGTGGAAAGATGCCAAATATGCCAAACTGCTTGCCCCAAACAATTTATAGATTAAAAAGCATCTTAATGTTTTATAAACTAAGGTTGCATCGATATGATACCAGTATGCGATACCACTCTAAAGTATTTGTACTAGTACTCGTTAAAGCCGATCGATACCAGAAACCAATCCCAATTTATTATGCATGTTTATTTTCACTTGAAATTTTATTGTGTTGTAATTTTAATTTCTATTTTATTTCTTATTCATTTTACCATCATTTGTTGTAAAAAGCAGAGAAGAAAATAAAACCATCACTGTTTTCCAATTCATTGCATTTTTAGTGTGGTAGGAGTATTGGTATTGGTACTCAGCATCGACAAGTACTCAGATTCAGGCATCGGTATTGTTGCATCCCTACTATAAACAATAAATAAACCCTACTATATTCTAATTCACTGTATTACTGGGATAATCTTCCCGCTTCCTTCTGGTGGCAAGTAAGCATGATGATGTGTGACGATGATGAGTCACTAAACCATTATCAAGCCCTACATCATGTTTGAACTAGACTTACAGCTGATTGCATAACCATGTCCTATATTCTTGTGGCATTTCATTGGGATAACAATCATGTTGACATAAATGAAGGCTTACAGAGAAATCTCAAAGAAAACACGACTGTTGCAATATCCTGATAAGAAGAAACAGCAACGGATGACACCTACCCTCCGATGAAATCTTTGATTCCCTGAAATAAAGCAGATCAAATGATTACTGAGCACTCAGTCTTTGTTGTGACATGCAGACAGATACAATCTCTAATCTAGTCTTTTAAGACCTGCTGACATCTCCTCACCTTGAGTTGTTCGGGGTTTTCTTCTTCTCTCAGTTTGAGGTTGAGTTTTTCCGCAGAACTTTCCAGCTGACTAATTTGCTCGGTGGCCTGGGTGAGCGCCTCCTCCAGCTGGTTGAGCTTCTCTTCTTTCTCCCTCTGCAGTTTCTCCTTTATGCGCTCCTCTTCCTCTTGTAGAAATTCCCTCATTCGGCCGAACTCTGCAGTTACCAGCTCCTCCAAATCTCCTGCTCTGCCCTGAAACACACCAAAGACTCTGTTTACACAGCAAAATAAACAGGTTTTCTTGTCATAATGGTTCAGTTTTGAGTTTGTTTTGCCTCAAAGTCTTCAAGAAAATAACCTTGTTGTAGTCAGCCACATCCAAAACATGTATTTAGTTACAATTACTAAAC
>JBBDHI010000007.1:19055209-19066447 GCA_037177115.1 Craterocephalus stercusmuscarum
ACCTGAACTCCAGTACTCACCGATACCGATACCAGAATTTGGGGTGGTATCGGAGGCATTTCCGATACCGGTATCGGTATCGGAACAACTCTAAACTTAATATTTTATTTTTCTTAAACCCATGTGTAGCACTGCTGGGTAGGATTGGTATAAAAATGACGAGAATAACCTCGCACTGTAAGAGCACCAAAAACTACAGCTTCCAAAATGAAGCTGCAGTGATTTAGGTGGCAAAAAGTTAAACGGTTAAAAAAGGTTGACATGAATCGGTCTACTGAGGAAAAGCATGGAAGGAAGAGCATCTTTCTGTCCTATCATGTCCCTCACGCGTTTTAGCCTGGGTACACTAGGGGTCCCTTCATGCTTCAGAAAGACATACACAATACATTAATATGTAAACACAAAATCCATTGCATGTCTGCAAGCTAACTCCAGCCTGTTGTGTATCCTGTTCTGTGTCTCTTTACTTATTTTTTAATGTTATTTTATTTGTGGTGAGAGAGAACAGCATTTTAGTTACTCTGTATTCTGACATATAATGAAGTAACAATAAGTCTTTGAATCTTTGAATGTAAGTAAAGGCATGCTTGTTTCCTGTGTGAATAAGCGATGAGAGCTTCTGTGAGAATCCGTGTCAGCTGCGTCTGTCCCTAGCTGTTCAGTTTAAGGCTGGGTGAACGAGTGCTTGTCTCTGAGTGATTTCCCTCTCTGCCTCCGTCTCTCTGTCTCTGTGAATGAGAGTGAGATCAGTAACATCACCATGCCAGCAAGTGGGGGTGGAGAGATGGGAATAGCTAAGGGAATGTGAGTGGAGACAGGGGGAGATGGTTGAGGCTGCAGTTTTTTTTTTCCTCCTTACTTTGCTCCGACCTTTCCCTCTCGCCTGCCTGTTGGAAGTCTTTCTCTCATTCTGTTTCTACCCCATCTTCACCGGAAAAAACATCGTTGAAGCTTTCTTAGTCATTAGCTTCAATGCTAATCCCAGCTAACCACAGCTTACAGATGGGACCAGACAACCAGGCATGTCTGTTTTCAGATGTACATTCTCCATACCGTTTATGAGAAGTGTGTGCTTTATATTCACCGTGAGATTTTTTTTTCCTTCCCATGATCCTTTGTTGTGAGAAGATGTGAGTTCTTGAGAGCATGGTTGCCTTGGTAACGGTTTCTACCATCTGTGTATGTTATATGAATATTTGGCAGTGTGTGGACAGAAGAGTCTGTGGTTGTAATGCTTCAGCCCCCTAATCGGTGCATTATTTATTTAATAGTCAGCAGAAAGACAGACTGGAAGGTTACTGGGTTACAGTTCGCTCCAAGAAGAGATTAGTGGAGTCCATTTTCAGCGAATGGGTTTCATTGTAGCAACACATCCACAACAGTTTTGTGTTTTATGTGGTTTAATCAGCTAAATATACAGTAGATTCCTGATTTTTTTTCTGTTCTTCCCACCAAAGATAATAATCAAAATCTTGTGAGATTACCAAATGAAGTTGATAGTTGATGACAAATGTCATAGTTCTGGTCGCTGTACCATAAGAAAGGGATAAGTTGGGAGAAATCTTGCAGCTGGAGTGTGCTAATGGAGAGAGTAGAAAGATCAAATGACAAAAATGCAGAAAGCTTCTGCTAGAAGTCTGATCGTCAATTGACTCATGATATTTCTACATGAGATAGTAATGCATTTGGCAGAGCTTGTGGCTGTGCACTGATTAAAAAAAATGACTTTCCAGTATTGTGTTTCTGCAAAATACAATATGTAAAAAGCTAAAGGAAATTGGGAAAAATAATAGTTTTGCTTTAAAAGTCTAAAAGATCCCAGAATAAGTGGTGCAATGCTTTCACTGAGCTTAGATGTAAAGTATGGGGAAAAATCTGAAAGTAAAAATGCAAAATGCCTTTTGGTGTAGTTTCTGTCACCACACATGAAACGAAGTGTAATAGACTGGTTAAGCCACTATCAGATTTATGTCTGAACTCATGCTGGTGATTAAATGATCAAGCAGATTAAAGGTGTTGTACTCCTTGTATTCCTGCAACAAATGCAAGGCACCTTTGACTTAATTCCTACATATGGATATTATCCCTTCCATAGCTGAAATTTTCACAACTTAGAGATACTTAAAGTAGATTAATCATGAAAATAAAAATGTATTTTTTAAATCCAACAATAAGAAAAAGCATTTATGTTTGACTTAATTACCCCTGACAAGATTACTATCATGCAATAAATAGGAATGTGCACATAGAAATGTCAATGCCTTGACAGCAAATTGTGCAGCACTTGAAAATAAAAAAAGAAGGTATTAATATAGACAGACATCTATGGGAGTTGTAGAATAATAAAAAATCTTAACCAAATTAAGCCTAATTAGCAGGACCAGACTTCCAGCAGTCATGTTTACATGGATACAGTACATGTATTCGGATAAAATGCCAAAATTTCTTTCCAAATGAGATGGATGAGTTATGCCGATTGTTGTTCTGATTGGCATGCATGAAAATGTATATTCCAAATGTTATCTCAGCCATTTGGTTTGTCTGCTTTATTCAATAATGTTAATTAAAAGACAGGGCTGATCAGCATGTGATATAAATATAATGTTTGAAATTTTAAAGGAATTAAAAATTATGAAGTGGAGTGAAAATCAAATTGGTAAGACTGCAATAAATGTGTCCACACACTGGCATTTGTTTAACCCTTGAAATCACATTTCTTCTACATCTGCTGGTGTAGTTCAGTTCTTGGCATGTTAAAATGATTTAACCCGGTCAAACGTGTGATGCATGTAAATGTGTGTAGGAGCCTGATCAGAATGGTAACCTGATTTAAGAAATATTGCACATGTAAAGATGGCTGATATTGAGGTTAATTTCTAACTTAGTCATATAAGAAGGCAAATACATGACAAGTTAATTGTGTACTAAAATATAATAGGATGCCAGGACAGAGAAATGAAGGATTTTTTCCAGTTTCTGGCTGCGTTTGGAAAAAAAAAGAGTGAAAAAAGACCAGTCTAGAAATATTCTACTGTAGAGATGAAAACGGTGGTAGCCACGCACCTTTTCATGCACCATGGACCCTATAAATGCAGCCCAGGGAGTGAAACAGAATGATGATAAATGACTTGGGAGTATAAAGGGTGACACAGGACAGTGTAAATTTATATTCCCAAAATAGTTTTCCCAGGCTGTGGTGTGCCATGTGGCTTGCCCTCTGGGTGTTGTACAGAGTAGATTTGTTTAACCCAGTTTTTTAACACTGACTCACCCTTTTTCTACTTTCTCCCTTCACTTCTCTTCCCTCAAACAGAGCACCTCACAGCCTGTGGCCATGATGTAGATGGTGATGTAGTCATGAGGATGCAGGTACTTACAGGGAGGAGGAGCAGCCATTGACTCTCTCCTCCGTTTCGCCACATCGTGCACTCCATGTCCGTCCTGACAGGACGGCTACAGTGCTATGTCATCGACCACACCCCCATCGGCCCAGCCCCCTAAGAAGGGAAGGAAGCCGGAGAAAACAGAGGTGATGGCTGATTCGGCGCAGGCCACCAATGAGGAACTTCGGAGCAGACTCATGGACGTTCAGATTGAGCTACAGCAGGAGCGTGGCAAGGTGAGAAGCACGAAGAGGAAGCGCAACACTTTTATATGAGGAGGCATACAGAATGTAATCACAAGAGAATTGGTGAGGAATGAGGGGGCAAGTTTAGCCCTATAAAGCCAAACGTTTCATATTTGATACATGCTGTTTCTGAGAGATTTTGCATCACTTTTTGTAAAAACTTTGCTCAAAATCCTGTTGTAGACAATATGATACTTATCTTCTGCTCCCTAGTGGACCCCAGGAAGCAGGAAACTACGCTATAACAATTTTGACATATCAGATGGTCATAAATGGTAGATATGCAAGAAAAAATTCTGGTCGTTTTTTCCCCACATTTTGTTAAAGGGCCAAACGATGACTTAGGATCTGAAAAATTGGACTTCTCCCCAAATTTTTACTTGGGTTGGGCTTTAAAGGGTTAAATGGTTATGTAGTCGTAATTTACAAATAATACTTCATGTAAGCACACTTTTAAAGTGGTCATAATTTTAAACTGTAAAAAGCATTTTTAAAACTCAATGATACACATTTTCATTTTGCAAACCACATGAGCAGTCGGCATTTTATTCATTCCATGGGTGTGAGAAGTTTTCCCTTAATGCTCACCATACACTGCTGTTACACTGCAAGTGTCGATGCATACTGTATATCGATGCCCACTTCACACCGATGTTCATTTCTTCTGTGATGTTGGTCCAGGTCTGTAAGCTCCGTGAGCGTCTCCAGGAGCAGCGGCAGGCTCGCGAGCTTGAGCAGCACAAACATGCTGTAGCCCTTACTGACCTGCGTGCCAAACTACATGAAGAAAAGCTGCGTGAGATCGCAGCTGCCCGTGAAACCCTGGCGCGGCAACACGAAGCTGAGCTGGCGCGTACCATCAAGATCCGGGATACAGAGGTGCAGAGGCTTCAGGCTCTGGTGAACGCACTGAGAGACGGAGCAGCTGACAAGCTCAAAAATGCTCTTCTCGGAGAGGCTCGGGAGGAGGCTAGGAGAGCTTTTGATGGGGAGAGACTGAAGTTACAGCAGGAGGTAAGTTTAAAAGCAGGTATGGGGGATGAAATGCCTTCCTGTCTGTTTGTTATGCATGTCCCCTAGAACAGTGGTTCCCAAACTGTGGGTCGGGACCCACATGTGTTTCATGAGATATTTTCTGGGGGTCGCCAGATAATTGTGAAACATATATTACTTATATTTATCAAATACATTTGGGATTTTTATCATGGCTGTCAAAATTAAACCATTAATGAAGAGATAAATTTAAATTTAACACCTTAATTTTTTAACGCATTACTGCTTAAATCCACACTAATCCTCCTTATTTATAAAAACAAACCGATTTCAAACCATATAATTAGAGGATCCTGCAGCACGACCCGTCTGATATATAATTAATAAATGTCATTCCGAGGGGAGGGTCATGTACACCAATATGTTATCTTGGGGGTCGTGGCTCAAAAAGTTTGGGAACCAGTGGTCTAGCTACTCTATTTTATTTTGTAATAGATCACATAAGTTTACATGAATTGATTGGTTGAGAACCAGATATTTTGTGGGGAACCGTTTGTTGCTATTTTAAAGACACGTTTTCTTTTTGGAAAAAAAAAATGTGTGTGTGTGTGTGTGTGTGTGGTTAGTCTTGCTCACTGTATACACCTTTGTAAATTTGCAGCTGAAAAACAGGAAGCAGGGTGGGAAAAGTCTGTTGCCAGGCTATTGTTTCACTGTGACCTCCCTAGACAGGCCATCAACCACTAACATAGTTTAATGGGATGATAATTATGTGCTGGCAACAGAATTTTCTGTTTTTTTAGTTTCATTTTGTTGTCTTGTCTTTTCTAATATGATTGTATGTGTATGGGGGTTCATTTCAGATCCAAGAGCAGAAAATGGGCAGAAAGCAGGCCGAGGAGGCGCTGGCAAATGCTCTTCAGGCTGATAAAGCCAAAGCGGCTGATCTCCGCACAGCCTACCAACAGCACCAGGATGAAGTGCATCGCATTAAACGAGACTGTGAGAGAGACATTCGCAGACTGGTAAGACTTCATAATGCCAGGATGGCATACTCTGCTGGCACTGTGTGTGTCTTTCTATCTATTTACATAGATATTGTTTAATGGGGACAGTTGGAAAACTGATGACACCACATCTACTTGGAGTCCATTTCATAGATGTTCCTTTTATCTACTGCCTGTATATCTTTAGTCCTGAGGAGGTTGTGGGGGCTTGAGCTTATCCCATGTGACGGTTGCCAGTCCATCACAGGTTGAACAGATAATTGTGCATGCACACATGCCCTTCTTAGAATCACAGGTAAACCCACAGACATGTGTTTGGACTGTGGGAGGAACTTGGAGCACCTGAGAGAAAAACATAAGGGGAGAAACCCACAAAAGCCCTGACAGATCTTATTTAACTTAGTACGCCAGATAAAATGTTTCATTCATTAACATGACAGATCTGTTTCTGAATAGCTGCGCTTATATTCATGTAAAGAATCAACAAATGGCATATTAACTATTAAACGTGGAAAAACGTAAGGAAAACAACCTCACACTTTGCAAACCGTCTGCGACAGCAAGCTCTCAGATGTGACGTGTTCTCATTTTAAATACATATTTAGTTCAATGTAGGACTCCATTACCGAGATGCTTAATAAGATTCATAACATGCCCTGCAATATTCCTCACTCTGAGATAAAACCCTTTTTAGTATTTAATTAGGAAAGGTACTTTTCAGTGAAAATATAAACCTTAAGCTGTTCATTGTACATAATGATTCATGTGGCAGCTAAGTATGTCAAACACAGCAACACAGTGTATTGTTTTACTCGAGTATCAGTAAAAGTCCTTGTATGCCAACATCTATTTTCCACTTCCTGAAGTTCAGCTCTTCTAAGATTCAATCTCACTGATGTTTTATGGAGTTTCTATGCTAATTGCTGCAGTGTCTGTTGTGAGTTTATCTTTACCGTGTGGGGCTTATCAGCAAAGATATACACTGCATGTGTTCTTCAGGTACTCATTAACCTCATTCCCAACAGCAGTGCAGCAACAACGGGTATTATTGTTAGTCGAGGAATGTTTGAGCAAGGAAAACTAAAATTAAAGCTAAAGCTTAGTTGACAGATAAAGAGCAGGAGATGCAGGAAATGCCGGTGTTACAAAACAAAATACGGACGGAAGTAGAAGTGCCAACAATGCCTGAGGGAGTTGCGTGAATTCAGAGCTGGAACAAAGCTTCTTAAATTAATCGCAGCTGAAGCCGTGTTTTAAATCTAAATCTTATTCTCTTGGTCTTCCAAGCAAACAGCTTGTGAAATTGAAGACGTAAACCATCTTGAAACTATAGTTAAAGGTGTTTAAATGGAGTTGGACTCATTCATACAGTACAGTGATGGCGATGGCAGGTTTTTAGAAATCTACACTCTGTATGATCACTTATAGTAAATGTTTTTAAGATTATCCATGTGGTAAGAATATGGAGTTTATTTAACCCTGATTCACCTTTTCCTGTCCACCCCGTGTGCAGATGGATGAGCTGAAGGCAAAGGACCGGGCGGTCTGCGCCCTGGAGAGGGAGCTGGGCCTGCAGGCTGGCTATGCCCAGAAGCTGCAGCTCCAGAAGGAAGCCTTGGATGAGCAGCTGGGTCAGGTGCGAGAGGCTGAGAGATACAACCACGGCAGCCCCAAGAGGGAAGTGGTTCCTGGTCTGGGAGAAAACCAGGACCTGCTCAACAACCAGGTATGCATAGAAATCTACACACACAGATGTGTGCACACACACACATACAGACGTATGTGTTAGGGTTGGACAATTAATCGAATTTTAATCGTGATTACAATTTTGCCTTTTCGCAATCTTAAAAACTCTGTAATCGAAGAAAAATGATTAATGTGAAATATTTGTAACAGGACTGCATGTAGACTGGGCATTTGTTTTTTTTATTGCTATTATTATTTTAATATATTATTATTTTACTCCTTAACTTATTTAGTTGTAGTTTTTTTTGTTATATTTGAGGCTGAGTTTTTGGTTCAATAAACACTTTTAAATCAATGAATAATCGTGTACATGAATCAGGATTTCAATATCGATCAAAATAATTGTGATTATTTGTTTTTCCATAATCATCCAGCCCTAATCTAATCCATAAATTACTAACATTACATGATTTAAGTACTTTTAACAGCACATGCTGCGTTTTTTTTTTCTTTCTTTTTTTAATCTTTCGATGCTTCGTGTGAAATTTGGCTCGATTCAGAATTCGCTCTTCCTACTGCAACACGTTTGAAAAGCTCTTCTCTGGCCTTCCATCAAAAAACAAGACACGAAATAACATTTTCTTTCATTTCAAAAATAAAAAGGACGCCAACTTTAGAAACCGCCTGCGTCTAATCCGCGAAAGACCTGCCGCTCAAAAGAAATGATCTCTCTTTGACGAACCAACTGCACTTGTATGAGCGGCCCCCGGGAGCGAGAGCAACAGCTGAGGTCAGTCCTAATCTGCTGCTCTGTGTTGGTTTACCTTCATGACTAGTTCACAATGTGCACACAGGTAAAAAAAAAAAAAAAAAGCAGCTCTCTTGCACATTGCTAATGCATATACAGTACACAAAAAACAAGTATTTCCAGGATTATTAGGTCTATATTTAGCAGAGGACACTATCAGAGGCCTTCGTTTGGCTTGACTACAGCACGGCTTCGCTGGTATGAAAAGTGAGCCAGCAAGTATCTAAATACACCAGCGTCTCGCACACAGCTAAACAGTTTGTGTTTTAGTGTTGATGCTTGATACGTCGCCAAACAGAAGTCTTACGTTCGCATTCACACACCTTGTTTTCTGTTTGCTGGGGTGGAAATTCAAAAAAGCGCTAACTTGCTGTACTCGACTTCTACACAAGTGTTTTAATGTTTTTCCATTAAGGCCTCTTACATCACTCCCCCATCAACAGATGTATCTACAGCGTTGCCTTTCGTAACTGCATTCGTATTACTATTCATGTGACCTCAGGGGAGCGATGTGTGTGTGCTTTCAGCACCTCGCCTCTCTCACCTTTTGTAATACTCAAGCTGATTCTGCACATAATTCAAGGACAGTCACTAGAAGAGATTGCAACTTGAAGTCATTCTTGGTGATAGAAGGAATATATGTGAAATATGTCGTTTACTCATCTTAGATGAAGCTTTTGTGCAAAATATCTGCAAAGAAGCCGGTTCTAAACTTCTGGTGGCAGTGGATCGGCTCCTTTCTCCGAGCGGGGCTCCTCTCGGCACGGCTCTTGGGGGACGTTTTGCTGAGGACTTGCAGGCCTCGCCGCCACTTCTACAGCACGGCCCTCTGAGCGCACAATGGCATTGGTGGGAGAACCATCCACACTCTGTTTGCTGGCGTCGTCGTCACGTTTATCATCCTTCAGCTCCACTTCTGCCTGTTTCTTCTCGGTTCCTTCTGCTTCCTGTTCGTTCACAGATTGCTTTTCCTCCTGTTGATCTCCTGCTCTGGGCAACGTTTCAAAGCCTGCAGGCTCTATGGGGCTGAGCTGATAGTAGAGCAGAGAGGTGGAGTCTTTCAGAAGATCAGAGGGGCTCTCCTCCTGACCTTCAGAGATGCACAACACCGTGGTCCCGGTGGGGAAAGGCCCCTGCAGCAGGACCTGATCCACAGCTGACACCTCAGTCTGCTCATGAAGCTCCCCTCCCAAGGCGGCGGGCAGGATGCAGAGAGGCTGCTCTGTGAGGCCGCCAGCGCTCAGCTCCTGCTGCACCGCCTCTCCCTCTGCCTCCTCCCTCTCCCTCCTCTCCTGCTCCTCGGCGCTCTGCAGGTGCAGAACAGCCGTCTCGTTTTCTCGCTCCAGTATATCCTGCTCCACCAGGAGGTCCTGAACCTCCTCGACAGACTGCACCTCGCTCTCCTCCAGCTCGGAGTCCAGGCCAGCGATGGACGATAAAGTGGGGGAAGTGGGGCAGAGGGAGGACGGGGAAGACGTCGGGTCGGATTCAGCATACCGCTCCCCAGTTCCTTGTATCAGCATCCGCCTTTTCTCCACGTCCAGCTTCATGATGGTGTGCAGGTAGTGAGTTCGGACGCGCAGGGGGTTGAACTCGATGCGGCCCGCAACGTTGCCGCAGCCGTCCCGCGAGCAGCCGCAGGGGAAAGACATTCGATCCACCTCAAAAACAAAGCAGCATTGAAAGAGTGAAGCAGAGACAGATGGCAAAGGGTTTACAGGTGATACTGATACAGGTGGGCTTCTTTTCAGTTTCAGTTAATTAAGAATGTAATTCAAATAAATAAAAACATAAAATTAAACCCCTTTTTTATGCTATGTCATAGGGATGGACATTCGATTAAATTAGTGATTGATTTTATGGATTAATCATTAATATTTTTAATCAAAATTAAGTATTTATAGGCTAGATCAAAATGCAGTAAAAGTAGAAAAACAGGGAGAAGCAAAAAAGGAGGATTTAATTCCACTGATAAGCACTCTGGTTGTTTCTGTGCCACTACACTCTGAAGAAAGCATCAGGCGATACGTGTTGGTGTAATTTTATTGGTGATGATTCAAGCCCATTTCTGTTAAAGGCCTTTAACTTTTAACCACTTTGAGTGCCTGGACCTGGATTTTGTCCATTTTTTTCTTGCATCAGCATTCCCTTCCATGAGAACCAGTGGTTTGAAGGATACCTGCAGCACACTTGTAATCTTTTCTTTAGAAAGATTTAAATCTTTATTACAAGATGAGCTACTCAGCTTCAGCACCAGTTTAAAGATGCATTTGTTTTATTGGTTAAAAAATAATGTTGATTAAATTCTTAAAGATCTATTGATTGGTCATCGATTAATTATTATGTGTAGTACTATATGTGACAATGCAGCACAGATATATTACATAAAGGCATTTTTTCCTAGTTGGGGATCCAAAAAATTCTGATTTCTTTTCATCAGTCGCTGAATTTATCATCAGTGGCTCCACTATTACTGCAACTTCACCTACCAACTGCCGTGAAATTAGCCCATTCAGGAGGTAGTTTTTAAAGTTTCTTAATGAAATTGTGTACATTTGTCACAATTATCCTGTCTTGAAGCTCATGGAGTTTGATTGTATTCATTTTCATCTCAAAGTACAGGTAAGGGAATCCAGCATAAAACATCTGATTTCCTTCCTCGGTCCGATCAATAGCAGACAGATGCATTTCCGTCTGTATCCCATTACTGCCTGATGTCCAGTGTACGCCCGCTCATCCTGCAACTTTTCGATGTTTCCCTGTTCAACCCACCTGATTCAAACTAGTCACTGAGCAGGACGTGATCAGCTGTTTGATCCAGTCCATCTGAATCAGGTGTCTTAGAGCGGAGGAATATCTACCACCGGCAGGACTGTTGCCTACACGCTTAAATCAGGATAAAACAGATCACTGTGACAGCAGCCCAGTAATGTAAAGAGCTTTTACTGAAGATTGAATTTAAATGTAATTATGAAATTACATGTTAACACAGTAATTGGTTTATTTTAATATTACCTCTTTATTATGTAAAGTACTTTGTGCTGCCATTATGTTTGACAAGTCCTCTATAAATAAAATGTGATTTGATTAACCTTTCAAAAGACTTGATTAATCTT
>JBBDHI010000007.1:19069890-19083180 GCA_037177115.1 Craterocephalus stercusmuscarum
GTGTTAAAGCAGCAGAAACATAAATAATAATTTTGAAGAAGAGACGAGACATAAAGTAAAACTCTTACAGATGTGGGGATGGTATCATCAGTAAGTAAAGGTAAAGTGTGTTATTGTTCCTCTTTTCCTCTGTGAAAACAGAGTGTTTCCCGTGAGGAGTCAGAGCTTCGTTTCCGGCAGCTCACCAGAGAGTACCAGGCCCTTCAGCGGGCCTACGCCCTCCTACAGGAGCAGACTGGGGGCTCTTTAGATGCTGAGAGGGAGGCCAGGGTGTGTATCTGTTTTCCTAAAACTACTGCTTACTTTGATGCTTGGTATGAGTATCATTCTGACCCAGTGGAAATATCTAGATCGTGAGATGCTGAAGTAAATTTGTTCAGTCGCTCCTGTGTTTTTTGATTTATTTATTTATTATTCTGTCCTGCAGACACGGGAGCAGCTGCAGATGGAGCTGAGCAGCTGTCAGGCTAAGATTGTTGACCTGGAGAAAGCTCTGGCTGAGAGGGGGCAGGTAATAAAGACAGGGGATGGGGACAGGAGCGCACTGGTCCTGCTCTTATTGGCCCTCCTGCATGTCTGTCTGGCTGCTCTGCTCCTGGGATGGCGCTATGCTGACCAGGTCTACCGCAGAATCCTGTGATGTCACTTCCTGCATGCGTGACCTCACTACTCTGTGGCTGCATGCTCCGTCTGTCTTTACTGTCGGTGGTGGTTTTCCATATTTGGTGTCTCTGTGCTGCTGCCAACAGAGAGAAGGTTTGAACCATGTTTGAAGTAGATGAGTGTATAAAATTGTTATTTCAAAGCATCTTTCTGAATATGAAAAATTACACTTTTAATTAATTTTGTTTCATGTAAAAGTCATCATGGAGGAAAAGAAAAGCCAAGTTTATTTTGTTTAAGCTGAGAGCGATACAAAAATACAAAAAACAATCCTGCATATTAGTTCTTCCTGTGGATTCGTTTCTCAAATGTTTGTATCACTGCAGACTGCTATTATGGCTCGATCCAGCTCTGTTATTCTGATTTGCTTCTCTGCTATATTTCACCTCATATTGCCTCCTGCTCCTCCTGTTACTGTGCACGGGTTATGACTGCAGCTCTGTTGTCTGTTATAGAAGGCTGAATTTGCCTGGATGAATAAACTTAAGCTACTGACACTCTCCTGTCTTTTGATGTCTGTCTCGCATTTGCATGCATCACTTCGAGTTATTAGATTATAAGTTTTGGTTTAGCTGGTTATTTTGCTGTCAGCTTTGTTCATTACATTGTCACTGGGGATCTTGTCCTTCCCTTTGCTCCCAGTGTCATTTCTTGCTGATGATGTGTTTGGTTGTTATGGCAGGATTCAAAGTGGGTGGAGGAGAAGCAATACTTGATCAGGACAAACCAGGAACTGCACGAGAAGGTAAATTTTACCGCCAATGATCATTTATATCAACATCAGCTTTTTTATATTAGAATTAGTTTAGTTCTATGATTGGTTGTGTTCTTCAGCTGAAATGCTAAATGCAGTTTTCTTTACAATGTTGTGTATGTGGCCACATTTAGGTGGCCATTGTGCCAAATGTGACTGTTGTGGTTCAGACTTCATAAAAAAAAAAAATTGGTTCACCTCCCTCATAAAAATATCAACTAATTTAATTGTACATTACAAATACCAAAACTGCACTTTGTTTCTGTTTTTTTTGCCATAACATATTCTAAAGCATAAACACCATTAAAAAATTAAGGGTTAAAATTAAGGGTTAAAATAAGTTCTGCAGCAGTGTAATAGTTGGTAGTCATTAGTGGCAGCCTATGATGGGCCTCCTATGATTCGAATCAAAACGTTTATTCCATGACAGTTCTGCGGTGTGTGTCCACAGATGTGTGCGTTGCAGCAGGTGGAGTCGCGGCTGCAGGCTGAGGTTCAGGACGCTCGCGACCAGAACGAGCTGCTGGAATTCAGAGTTCTGGAACTGGAAGTAAGAGACTGTACCAGCATCAAACTGTCACAAGGAAGCGACAACAACAGTCTCAGCTCCAGATGCAAAACCTACATACAGTGATCAGACATGCATATTTTCAGACACACAGAAAGTTCCTCACTGTTCCTCCCAGTTTGTTCGTGTTTCCTGGTTCTGCATGGCAGCTGTGTGCATGATGACCCTTCACTGAACTGGATTCTTTTTTTATAAACAAATGTGTGAAGATGAATATAATTTTGACTAAATAAAACTATATTTAAGTTCACTGTCCATTTCAAACTCATTTTGTCATTTTTTGCATGCCCCTATTGGTTTACATTTCTCATAAGTCAGAAGTTGGAATTGGGTAAAAACTGAAGATGGATACACAATCTTTTCATTCAAGTATTTCTAAGTTTGTAGTTTATACAGTGGTTTGAAGACCTGCGTTGATTGGGAAAACTATAAAAGTGCCACCACACCTGTTATTTCTCAGTTTATTTGTGTTGCAGTTCCGTCTCCATGTTTGAAAATGATCAATCCCACACTTAGTTTTGAGTTCTGGCATGTTTCCCTGTCGATTTGTTTGTCCCTGCGAATTCTTTGGGTTTTCACCTCCCTCGTTTGGCAGATCCTGACCAATATTTTCAGTGTCATGTAAGTAAATCCTCATTCCCTCCCATTTCACTTGTGCATATTATTTACAATCTGTATCAGTCATTTAAATCCTATCACAGCTCGCCACCATCATTTTTTAGATAATTTGGTTTACTGTTTCAGGGTTACTGTATACATTTTAAGTTTTAACGTGTGCTTGTAGGAGAGGGAGCGCAGATCTCCTGCCCTCAACCTCCACATGTCTGCGTTTCCTGAAAACAGTAGCAGTGCCCTGCAGATATACTGCCACCAGGAGGGAGTCAAGGTAAAGGCACCCTTAAAAAAACAAGCCGTCTACTTAAAGGCTCACTAACAGCATCTGAATATGATGTCTTCTGTGCAGGATGTGATCATTCCTGAGCTGATGAAGAAGCTTGATATTCTGGGGGATAATGGGGTTAGTTTTTACAAGTCTTAGATGAAAAAAAAACCTAATCTTTTTAATCAGTCAGATAATTTCTGCTAACATTACCTGATTATTCCGTAGAATCTCAGAAATGAGGAGCAGGTTGCGGTAATCCAGGCAGGGACGGTGATCTCACTCTGTGAAAAGGTGAATGGAAAGTCTTTCTTCTGGCACACTGTGGACAAACGGCAGACAGACAATTCGGGGGATTTTATCAGACAGAATTTAAGAAAGATTGCATCTTCTCCTTTCTCTGTCTGCCTGTGTAGTGGTTGAAGCAAATTGATAGTACAGAGGCCGCCCTCACACAAAAGATGATCGACCTGGAAAATGACAAGGTGAGATATTGATAAGGAAAAACCTTCAGTTTGTGTAGCTGAAATTTATAACATGAAAATTGCCATTTAAGGAAGCTTATTTTTTAGTTTTTGTATTTACCTCTCTGACATTGCATCTTGTTGTAGGAGCTGTTCAGTAAGCAGAAGGGATTCCTTGAGGAGGAGCTGGACTACAGGAAGCAGGCCTTGGATCAGGCCTACATGGTACGAAGCCTGAACAACATAGCAAAGACTGGTTATAGCTGCAGAACCTGAGCATTTTATGATACGAATAATCAAACTCTTATCTGTTTAATCAAATTTAGCCAGGTCTGTGTAATGAGCTGGCTCATAATAAATGATTAGGGACCATAAGGGTGCAACTCTGTCATTTCAGCATGGCACATAAACATTTTAAACCCCATTAAACATCATATACGCAACATGCTCCATGAAGGTAAAACTTGTCACATTGTGTTGGGATACTGCATCTTTTACAGCTGAAGTCTAAATTATGTTAATGAGCTAAGCTGCTGATTGGCCAGGGTATTTGGTTGCTTGCATATGAGCTAATGCTGTGATTTACTCTCTCTTAAAAAGTGGAAAACATAAAGATTTGATTGTTTTTTTAGTGTCTCACTCAGTTTGAAGTCAAGTGGAAGTTGAAGAAAATTCTTGGCAAAATGATTTTTATTATAGATTGTTTTTAGCACTATAAAAGAAAATCATTCTTTTCTACCATTTACTTATTAGCTAGATTTTACTTAGAGAGCAGAAGTAACAACAAAGAGCATTCTTCATGTAACTAACTATTTTATTTGGTCAGTTTTAGTGTTGGTTTGTGCTGAGTTCCACTTGAGATTATGTTGGTTTATGCATGGTATTTGCTGTGTCACAATGAAACTTAATTCACCTGGTGCAGTTTGTCTTGTTAATAAAAGACGCCTCCATTTAAATGTGAAACCTTAATAGCCACTAATATCAAGTGGAACAATGTTCCCCATAACTGCCGTGGTCACAGTGGTGTGTATGTGTGTGGGTGCGCATCTGTGTCTCTGTGTGACCCCATGTGCGTGCTTGTGCATGTCTGTGTGTGTTTCTGCATGCGCATGTGCACGCCTGTGTGTGTATTTGTGTACCTGTATGTGTGTATATGTGGCTGGCTGTGCAGAGGATCGAGGAGCTGGAGGCCACGCTGTATAGCGCTCTGCAGCAGGAGCAGCCGGCATGCCGGGCGGTGGCTGAGTCGCTGACAGACAGGCAGAGGGAGGAGCTGAGGCTAGCTGTGGACAAGCTGCGGCGTCAGATTCTCCGGCAGAGCCGGCAGTATGACAGTCAGATCTTACAGGAGCGCATGGAGCTCCTTCAGCAGGCCCAGCAGGTAAGGCTCAAAGCAAACCCAGTCAGGTTGTTGCGTCCTGCCCGTCCTCAGTCTGACCCCTGGTAACTGTCTGAATTTTCCGACCCCACCAGACCTCTGGTGAATGAAAAAGATGCAGTATCCCTGTGCGTGCTCCCTGTAACTTTATCTGTAAGTGCAAATGCAGAAGTGGACGAGTGAAAAATGAGTGTATGCGTGATTGTGTGTTTCACTGTGATCTGAATCCCCCCCCACTCCTTCAGTATCTGTCCTCTCAGTAGTTTTACACCCATGGTTTGTGCACTTGTTATTCATTGACTGCATCAACAACCACAACACATTTAAACTTCATTTAAATCAGTTGACTTACTAACACAGTTACATCTAACCTCAGCATAAAGCATAACATTAACGTTTAGGGTTTGTCAACAAAACTGACAGAAGCTGCAGATGCGACTAGAAATCTATATTTGAGATGATTACAGACATAAGTGGAGAATATGAGCAGAATTTCAGAGCTATGCACAGATCTGTGTGACCTTCGCTCATGTGCAGATGCTCTAGGTTACAGATGTTTTCTGTAGATCAAAGTGCAGATTTGTTAAACTTATATGCGAGAAACAAATGTTATAGTCAGTAAAATGTTCAGCTTTAAAGTCTCAAACAAGAGTCACTTTCATCGTTCACAGTTAAGTTTGATCTTTGGTTCCCTTTGTCCCTCGTTCTTGTTCAAAACAGCGGAAACAGAGGGCATGAAATGAGGGCTTCACTTTGCTTAGAATACAAGATAAATGGGGTCTTCGGTAATAGTTTTTAAATAACTAGGATAATTATGTGTGATTTCACATGGTTTTACTTTTGTATTTGAACATATTCTGACAAGCTAACCCCACCTGTGTGTTTGTATTGCAGAGGATTAGAGAGCTGGAGGACAGGATTGACTTGCAAAAGAGACAAATAAAGGAAATCGAGGAAAAGGTACAGAATGAAATTGGATTTGGTTCTTTATTTGAAGAATTTCAAGTAATTTACATGAACTGTGCAGATGGTGATTTAGTTTTAAAATCCTGTTGACCCCCACTTTTCTTCTCTCTCTTTTGTCTCAAACCCTGTATGTTCCTTTAGTTTTTGTTCCTCTTTTTGTTTTTCTCTTTAGCATTTATTCTTTGGCCTTAATGGGATAGATCCACACCAGGTAGAGCTTGTAAATGTTACATTACTCAATTATTTAAGCCAGTTACAGCACTTGGTTGTAACATCACAGCAAAGATGAGAAATATAATGTGGATTTTTTTTCATTTTGTCAGGTGTTCAGCTGCTGTGGAGGCAAGCAAGGATAACACAGACTTGTTTTTTATGCATTTGTTGAAAGTTCACGAAAACCTTATGGCCTTTTTGATTAACAAGCACTTTTGCAGAAGATCTTTACCTGGAATGCAAGAATATTTGAAATTTTTAATATATACCTGAGATTTATTTACAATGAACATATACTGCAGCCGGTGGTCTTTCAACCTAGGACATTGTAAAAGAAGCAAACACATGGCTTTATTGTGTGAAAACTATAAATCAGATGATTTTACTAAAGGGGAGGAAAGCCACAGCCTCAGCTGAAAGATTGCCCAGTGGATAAGGAGAGATGGATGTTGGATGTGAAAGTTGCGGGCTGAGGGAGGCGGTGAACGAGCAGAGTGCCAACTGGATATGGAGGATTCTGGCAAAGTGTTTGTTTGTGCTGTTTCTGGGGAAACTAAGTCCACAGATCAGATGCTTAGCCGAATGGAGGCTTACCATTGCATTGAGGTGGTGAAACTACAATAAGAGGAAACAAAGAGGTTAGTGTTGAAATTTCCATTTTAGAAATTTCACTTTTTGAACATTTTTTTATAGAAAAAAAGGTTTAAGGTCTTCTAACTTTTCAGCTTTAGGATGAGAATCATAAACTAATTTATGAAATAACAGTTTTCTTATTATTCAGCAGTAAACTTTCTGTATTTTTCTGTTCCAACTCACTTATCCACACAATGTATTAGCCAAAGTTGCTTCCATACTTTTGCCAAACATAACCTGTCATGTCTGCCTGAAGCTTTAAACCACATTACAGTAACAGCACCCTTTGCACAGGGGAACTGATTGCTCACATACTGTGTGCTCATGTGATAAAGGCAGACCTGAAACATATAAAACTGTCCTTTGAGATTTTAGAATGGGATGTTTCATACAGATTAGTATGGTTGTACGTTCAAAAGGGAGTTGGATGATTAGGAGGTGGGGAAACCTGAGAGATACCTTTGCCCAACAACTTGCTACCAAGCTGTTGACTTAGTGAATAATAGATGACTGTATTTTAAGTGCATGTGTCTGTGTCTGTTTGTGTGGATTTTTCTCTGTGCATTATGACAGAATTTGATGAAACCTTCAGTCAGGAAAAGTGAGCAGGAAACATTTTAATTTAGCTGTATTCACTTTATTTCATGGGTTTCTTTGCAACAGGTGGCGTCAACTCAGTGGGCTCAGTCTGATCAATGCAGTACCACATGACTTCATCAGACAGCAGGCTCCAGAAGCTGATCAATTAGCATGGTAACAGACTCTGTAGGAGATGATACGGACCTGTATAACAGAGGGGAGGTCCAGAAGCAGCTTCAGCCGTCCAGTCACACATCTGAGAAACAGGTGAGAACCTGGGGGAGAGGGGATCCAGTGACACACACCTGCTACTATATACTCACTTTGGCCAAGGTGATATCATGTATCACACACACAACTGACTGCACTGCACGCTAGCATGTGAGCGCAGTATTTACAGGAGAAAACACAAAGATATAGAATAGATTTTCAGACCAGGGAAAATTATTACACTTTTTATTAGTTTGCTACTTTGGTTTGAATTGGTAAGATGATCTAAATTTTTGCTTTGTTGAATTGTTGAGCGAGGATTAAAGAGAGAGAGAAGTTTGAGAGGAGCCTACTGATACAGCTTTATCACTAGCCTGTGCGTCGCAGGTCCCCAGCATGCAACACTCCCAGAGGCTGGACCAGAGACTCCACATGCTCAGGGAGGAGGTCAGGACCATGGTGAGTGCTCTCTATAAAGGAACTGTAAAACATATTAACAGTTTTAAGCAGTTTTTGCTGGTCTTGGAAGATGCCTCAGGATCATTTGCAAATTCCGCTGTCTGAAGATATAGAACAGGGATGGAGAAAGTTATGAAAAGTCATGATCATTCAAAAGCAAAGCTACTGAGGCTGCTTGCAAATTAACTGCATTGTGTAAGTGCTCCACACTGAAATGACTGGGAATATTGTTAACTGTACCATCCCATCAAAATGAAAAACACACAAAGTAAGGCGTATTATACTTGTGTTTTGAGTAAGTTTGATATTTTAATTCTTTACTGACTTTTACTGCTTTTGATGTGGTCCAATGTGGGGTTCAGTAGCAGTCAGTGATGGGTCCTGGGATACCAACAGTGTTTTTGTTTAGTTTGATACTTCTGTTGCATTGGTGGTGTTTATTATAGGAGGTGTTTTTAATCATACATGTACCAGCCAAAAATAAATAAAATTAACCAGCAAGCAACTTACCCCACACATTCCCTTTGTGGTTTATCAGTAATTTTTATTAGATCTTTTTTAAAAATTTAATCAGGCATTTTGTAATAGTGTTATCAACGAATCTGTAGACAAGCATTCATTAAAATGCTTAGTTTTTTCAATCCATTAAGATTAAGAAACAAAATCACCAACACACACTTCCAAAGCTGCAATTATTGAATGATATGGATCTTTGCAGCATCTTACTCTAAACTAATTCTTCTTCCTGTCTCTTTGCTGGTCCTCAGACTCGAGAGAAAGAGCGAGGGGAGCGAGAATGGAGGGAGCGATTGCAGCACTGTCAGAGGCAGCTGAAGGCCAAAGAGGAGGAGATGAGTCGCCAGTCCCACTACTTTGAGAACTTTAAAACCCAACTACAACACAAGCTCAGCCTGGCCAGAGACAGAGAGCAGAGCCTACAGACTCGCATCTACTCGTTAGAAAAGCAGCTACTTGACTTTACTGTGAGTGCTGCCACTGGGGTGGCAATGGTCAGCACAGTCAGAATCACTGCTGGGACTGTGGGATGCATGGAAGAACAAAACAGGCTGCCGACCATGAGAGGAGAAGGTGAAGGAGAAGAGGAGAAAAACGAGGAGAGGAGGAAGCAATGGCAGCTAAATAAGGAAACTGGCAAAGAGGAAATGCGAGAGGATGATGATGGAAAGACAGACACAAAACAAGCCTCAAATGATGTCAGGCTGCAAGGCTTCATTCTCAGCCTGCAGGAGGATCTTAGGGTGTTGCT
The DNA here is from genome assembly GCA_037177115.1 of Craterocephalus stercusmuscarum. Lineage (NCBI taxonomy): Eukaryota > Metazoa > Chordata > Actinopteri > Atheriniformes > Atherinidae > Craterocephalus > Craterocephalus stercusmuscarum. Next base: position 19,078,925 of record JBBDHI010000007.1, read on the forward strand.
GGAGAGGGAGGAGAATGGGATGTGTGAACGGAGGACACTGATGGAGCAGCTGCAGGAAGCCCAAGAGAACAGCCACCTCCTGGGCGGTACAGTGGAAGAGATGAAGGCTGAACTACATCAGCTGAGAATGTCTGAGAGCTTCCTAATGGGGGAGGTTGAAGAGCTTAAAGAGGAGAACCAGAGACTCCAGCAGATCCTCAGGGATGCAGCTAACCAAACACCATCTGAGTCCACAAGTATGAGTCCTGGGACCAGCTCACCTCGATGGGGCCCAGCTGTTTGCTCTGCATCATCCAACTCTTTCTTGTACACTGCCACAGAACATTCCTCACCAAATAAATCAGGAGAGGTGGGTAAGACACGTTAATCAGTGACAAAAACTAAATCTTGTTTGTTTGTTTTGTTTACATCCACATATCTTGAAAGTGAGAGCAAAAACAGTCCAATAAGTTTCTCTTTTTGTTTTTTACATGTGCCTTACAGGCATATAAGTTTAACTAATTTGCTTATATTGCATATAGTTCAATAAATATTTACCTCCTGGAATGAAAATGGACTTTAAAATGAAACGCCATCAACATATTTAAGGTGGAATGAGCTGCATACGAGTTCAAAATAAGTTCACAGCTGATGTGATTGTTAATTGCAAAGCTGTTTTACTCTGGTCATGATTAAAACATGCAGTAGTTGCAAATAATTAAGCTACTTTTTCATATAAAACTGAAGTACTATTATGTGCATGAATGACAGGAATATATGGTATTTAAAATTAAATGGGGGGGGAGGGATACTTTAATAATCAGAGGAAGACATTTTCATGTCTTGGGTTTAATTAAGATAAAAGGGATTTCTTTTCTTCTGAGCACTCAACATATATATGGAAAACTGTAGGATGCTGCATTTTGGTGGAAAACTCTTAAATTGATCAAATTTAAATGAACCATTTAATTTCTGTGATTTGGTACTGTATGACTTATTTTCCTTTTAAACAAGCCAGATGTGGTGAATGAAAATGGCTAAGGCTTTATGAATACATTGTTCATTGTTATAGCTGGTTCATTGGATTTAGTTTTATTTACCCACCTCCTTTGTAAAGCAAGTATCAGATCTCATTAGCATCTGTTTGATACTATACATTTTCTAATAGAAAATAAAAAGGGATCCATTTCCATATGAGTGTGTACCCCACATAATATTACAAATTGTTTTCCGTAGGTCCAGCCAGCTGCAGATGAGGGACGAGTTCAGGCTCCTTCAGTGGCAGTTTCACCTCTAGACCACCAGGGTGCAGCAGAGCACCAACAAGATGGTACAGAAGATGGCTATACTTCTGCCATAACAAGAATTTCATCAAAAAATCGCCATGATTCTCTGAAATTATTTCACAACTTTGGCTCCAAACCCAACACCAGTTTGCAGTCCCTTGCCTTCACTACAGAGTCCTTGAATGAGTTTAAATTGGGGAACGTTGAGGAAACCCTCAGTGAGGAAACTGATGCCTTAAGGGAAGCCTTCAAAAGTTTGGGATTAGGAGAAGATCTCGTGGCTCTTAAAGAGCAACGTGAACACTTAGAGGTCACGCTGCAGCACACACAGGAACAACTAAAGGCGATGGCTCAGGAGAATGCCCGACTGAAATCACAGCTCAGGAAACAGGAAGAGGAGCAACAGACAGAGGCAAAGCAGTGGTCATCAGGAGAACAGGTATGCTAAAGCTCTCAGATATTTTTAAAGCTGAGGAAGGTTTGCTCTGCAACCAAATTGTGCCTTTCTGTACAGATTAAAACCCCATCCACCTATGAAGGAGATAACCATCCCTCATCATCTCCTTCCCAAGAAGACGCCGTTATTGACAGTCCTCAGGGTGATCTTGTCCAAGCCCTAAATCATGAAAACCGGGCCTTGGCTGATCGGATCCAGGAGCTACTGGCCCACATTAAGCTCAGAGAGGAAGAAATTAGGAAAGAGGAAATGTATCTGAGGGATAAAATCTCCAGGTTGGAGGAGAATGGGGTCAGGCTGGAGCAGGAGAACCAGGAACAAGGGTGTTTAATCTCAGAACTCACCAAGAAGACGGAGGATGATCTAAATACCATCATGGACCTTCAGCAAAAGTTAGTAGCAACTGAAGAAGTTAAAGAGGAATCAAAGGATTGTACTCTACAGTGTAGAGCTCAGTGGCAAATTGAACACACCGCTGATGAATCAGAAAACTTTCTACTCAACAACCAAGAACAAACCCTGGACAGTTTAGTTGCAACTGTGCTACAAGATGATAAAACACAGGTCAGTCAAGAAACTGGCAGTTTTACCACAGTTTTATCTTCTAGTTGTCAGCATAATCAGAATGAGTCATTACAAAACCTCTCATCAAACAGTCTGTGTGTCACTTCACTGGCAGACCAGGTAGAACAGCTGACCAACTCAATCCACAGCCTCAAAACAGAGCAAGATGAACTAAATGTCAATGTAAATTCTCTCAGAGAGCAGCAAAGAGAAGTTTCTCTGTCAGTCCAAACGCAGACTGAAGAGAAACAGCAGCTAACTCGCACGATTTGGACACTAAAGGAGCAGAAAGATTGCGTCTCTCAGGCCCTGATAGGCCTTAAACAAGAGAGAGAGCAGCTGAGCAGGGTTGTCTGCAGGCTTAAGGATGAGAAAGATCAGTTTATAAGGTCCATGAGTGGCCTAAAAGAGGAAAAAGAGCAGCTAACTAAGTCTTTATCTGCTCTTCAAAGAGATAAGGAGGCAATAATAGAATCTCTCTCAAGTAGTAAAGAAGAGAGGGATCGGATCATGCAGTCGCTCCAAGGTTTACAGACAGAGAGCAGCCAGTTAAGCCAGACAGTGCTCCAACTGAAACAACAGAGAGACAAACTAACCGATTCCCCAACGTGTCTGACAGAGCAGAGAGACCAGGAGCGATTAGCTCATACTTCATCAGAAGAACATGACCGGCTGTTAAAGGCAATCAGCAGTTTAAAAGAAGAAAAAGACAAAATTGAGCATTCAATTAGATGTTTGAGTGAGGAGGAAAGACAGATAATGCAGATTGTTCTGGGTTTAAGAGAGGAAAGAAACAGTCTTGAAGTGGTGCCCATCCAAACAAATGCAAAAGACAGAAGTCAAAAGCAGCAGCTGTTAAACGATGTCATTGTTGGGAGAAGGAAGAAGATTCTTACTGGGACGGGAGATGCTGCACCCGGATGTGAGACCGACAACCACAGAGGAAGATTTATTCAGGTATGAAGTGAAATGATTCTCACTCCTGATCTTCACCTAATTGCAAGGTGTCTCTTTTCATATTTCCTGTCAGTGTTCTGGCTCTTGGTGTATCATGGCTACTTATTACTGTGTACATCTCATTCTGATGGATAACAGGAGCATAGTGAACCAATGAGGGAGATTAAAGCTTTGGGAGAAAAGTTAAGGAAGTCACAAGAGGGACTGGACAAGAGTTATGTAGAGGTGAGCGTAATCATCTTCCTCTTTATAACTGGCAGCTTTTATCTTAAATTTCGAATGATGGTTTTTTATTCTTTTTTTTTTTCGTGGGAATGTTAAGCTAGTCTCATCATCACACACACAGCTGTGATATAATCTTAAGAGGCTCAATAACATCACTTCATTTTGTGTAATTATGTTCAGAGCAAGAGGTTGCACAGTGAGCTGTCTCAGTCTGAAGCAAGACGGGAGGATGCTGAAAAAAAGGCCGCTGAGCAGGCGATGAGACTGACAGATGCAGTCAATCAGATGGAAGATGTCAAGAAGGAGAATGAGAGCCTCACAACTCGGGTATTAAACCAGATATGTAGTTACAACACTAGCGATGTGAATGATTTTTTCACATGATGCTAACAATGTCAATAGGTGCCAATCAATAGGTATAAATAGGTGTCAAATCAAATTATTCTGTCATCACTACGGCTGTACCGATACTTGTAAAAGTATCGAAATAGCGATACACAGTGCCACGATCCTGTATCACGATGCCAGGTGGCAGTATCGCCAGTCGCACTATTTCCTTATAAGGTTTAATTATTTAACGTGTTCTCCCCCATCAGCAATATTAATATTTAACTTTTCAATTGAGCAGAATGGAGGGTGCTAGTGATGAGATCACATATACACTTAACTCATGGTGCAGCAAGGACAGTACAAGCGGAGCCCCAAAGCATTCTGGGAAATATTCTAGCACACACATCCACAGGACCAATCAATCTAACAGCTTTCTCTGGGCGGGCCAAGCCCCGGGC
>JBBDHI010000007.1:19161711-19175101 GCA_037177115.1 Craterocephalus stercusmuscarum
TACCTGATATTATTTTAATCTTTCTAAGAAAAATGGTTTCTACATGGTATATTATGTGGTAAAAGGAGTAAGTCCATAAAAATGAATTAGTCAAAATGTTTAGCTTTGGCGTGACGCTCATTCTCTGCCAATGGGGTTAACTTCCAGAACTTCCGGATTCCGATCAGCCAATGAGAGCGTTCCCCTAGGAATCCGGAAGTTACGGAAGTTAACCCCATTGTCAGAGAAAGAGCGTCATACCAAAGATAAAAACTAGCTGTTTTCGCTGACTAAAATGGCCTCACTTAATATCAGATATTTCTGTTAGCACCATTAATGATTGATATGAATATTATAATGATCTCTGACCCTATAAAGATCTGTTACATCAAAACACTGTAAACAAATAATACCATAGCATGGAAAGTGTGCAGACCTCTCAAGCACAGCTATTTCAACAGTGTCTCAAAGATAGCCCACATTAGCAACTTGAATAGAGAAAAAATATTCCATATGATCAAGTTCAACTCAAAGATGACCTTTGTTGTGACTAGGGCTGGGCGATATAAAGCAAATTTCATATCTCAATAATTTTTTCCTTAATCACAATATACAATATCTCAATAGAGATTTTTTCAGGTCAAGTAACCAAGGAAACTGTTCCAATTCACAGCCCTTAGTGCTAAATGCAACTTTATTAAGGATCAGAAGCACATACACATTAATATGTTTGCCTGAAATGAAAGTAGATGTGAATTAAAATAATAAAAAATAACTTTCAATGACCAGAAAAAGGATACAGTTGAGAAAAATGCTAATAAAGAGAGAGTTTTAATTCAAAACAAGCTTGCTATATACACAATGTTCCCTCATTCTATATCTCATGTGACAAAGTCTCGATATGTTTGAAAAACTCGATACATTGCCCAGCACTAGTTGTGACCTATAGGACCTGTTGGAAAACCAGAATCAATTTCTACAGTCAGTTGAGTTTTAAATGTTTATCTAGAGAGGCTGCCATCAAACTCAAGCAAATCAACACCAAGCTATACGTTTGTATCTGGCCACATGGATAAATGGAAGGACAGAAATAAATTTAGTAAGTACGAATAAAACTTGAGCATTAAACCCAGTACACTGTGCCAACTGTTAAGCATGGCAATGGTGGCATCATGCTTTGGGACTGTTTTGTTGCCAATAGCACTGGGAGAGTTTTCATAATGGATGAAATGACTGCAGCCAAAAATGAATGGCTAAAAGTCAGACAGATGCCATGGAAATAAAGAAGTGTTTGTGAAATATTCACTGAAATCTTGCCACAGTCTCATTGATGGTTTAATTGCCTTTTTCAGTGCAACACTGCAACACAAAATATTTGCTGAAATGTACCTAGCCTGTTTGCACAATGTTGGCAAGAATTCAGCCAATGCTGTAAATTAAGTACATTGACTTTTTGTTAATCATCTATTAAACATGTGCAATTTACAATCATTCTGCCCCAGCAAGAGATCAGGTTAAAGGCAGCCCTTTGTTGCTGTGACATTCATGACTGGTTGTAAACCTCCGTGTCTGTGCGTGTGTAATCTTTCCTCGCTCTCTGTCTGAAGATATGCACACAAACAAAACCTTAGCAGCATCGATGTAAATGCCCCTAATATCTTATTCATCAGCTTTATTCATCCTTCTACTTCCATATTTCTCTCCCTGTTCACGATCATTACTGCGGGGATGGAGGGACAGTTAAGTTGTTGCCTTTGTTTGTTGAATGTTTATAGCTTCCGTTAGCACAGGCTCAACGACCACTGAGGAACCAGTAGATACAAAATCCAAATCCTCCCATAAAGGAGGAGATGCCCTCTGGGCAGCCATAGCTCATAGTTGGCCTGATTTAGTGGCAGCCAGGAATCTGGGCTTGAATAAAGACAGAGAGAGCGAGGGCAGAGTGGGAGAGATAGAGAAAAAGATAGCTCCCTGCGTGATAAATAGCCCCAGCTCTCTCTATTGCATTAGCCGTCCGGGCCGATAGATTGCGAGCCCAATAGACCCAGACGTATGCGATTGGTTTCTCATATAAAAGTTGCATATTAAATTCCTTCACAGGACTGTGCCCCCCAAGCATGAAGGAGGGATGGAAGAAATGCGAGTTAAAAAAGCAGAAAGTGGAGAAAGGAATGGAAGAGCAAGAAAAAGGCTTTTTATGAGAGATGAAACGAAGACAGAGTTGGGGAAGCCTGAGAAGAAGGAGGGAAGATAATGGCAGGAGAAAAGTAGCTTGATGGTAGGAAAGACAAATGATGATGTCATGTATTTAATAAGTCCGTGGATATTGGGCGATGAGTGCGACCGTACGTCCATTTAATCAGTATTGCTTCCCAATGAAGATATCTCTCTTGTTTTGTTCGCACCCTCCCTACCTCTGATCTCAGCCGTTCTACACATGCTAACGACCCCTCTAATTGTTTCCAAGCTCATTAAGATGCTGCTGTTTTAATAGTAATTAATCCGTCATTTGCCTACATGCGAACACGGGCCACTGAGGTTTGTTCATTGTTGTTTCAATGCACTGATAATGCAGTAGCTGAGTCAAAGGAGACAATATCCTGCTAATTTAGCTCATCACTGTTAATTGGTTGTTAAGTGCCTTTAATTACCATGCAGGCTGTGGGATTTGGGTCGGCAGAAAGACAGGGTTTGCCCTGATCGTCCCTGCCTGTCTAATGATTCTTGAGTGAACTTTGAAAAGTGGGACAAATGACCAAAGAGGAGGCAGACATACTCTGACCCTGCCCTCTTTTCCGTGTGCTGCTTTTCCTCCTCGTTTCCTTTCTTCTTTTCCTCTCCTCCATCCTCATGTCCCTTCCTCCATCTCTGCTCACTCCCCATCTCTTTCTCCAGATATTATTAACTCATTAAGTTTTTTTCATTATTTTTAATAAAAGATGAGTTATGGCTTTAGCCTCACTGTGGCAGCATCCTCCATCCCCTCCTCCTCCCCCTCCCTTTTTCTCTTCCTTCGTTTTCAGCCGTTTACTTTCCCCCCCTCACCCCTCAGATTTTCTCCCTCTCTCTCGACCATATTGTGCGCCGATGCTCTGATGCATTTGACCCCTGAACTGCAGCTTCCGACCTCAGTGTTTCTGGTTACAACCTTCTGTCCATCTTCTTTGCTTTCGCCACAGCCACACTCATCTATCAATCATCGCTCTATCTCATAGCGCTGAGCAGTCTTTAGATGGCATTCATAAGATTTATGATTCATTGTTCTCTCTGTCTTTGTCTGGGTGTGTGTGCAAGAGTGAGAGAGTTGAGAGAAAGAAAAAGGGATAAAGAGAAAGACAGACTATCGAGAGAGAGAAGAAAAGGGTCTTGTCGATGACACAGAATAATGACAATATCCATGATTGATAGCTCATCCAGAACTAGTTGGGTGTGTGGTATTTGTGCCTGTGCGCGTGTGTGTTTCCTCACCTTACACTGATGTTAAAGAAGCAGTGATGAATGGTTTTCATGTGGTTTGAGCTGTCAGTGGTCACTTTGAAAAAAATTACCAGCGGCAAAGATGGAAAAGGATGGCAAGTGACCAGGATTACCAGGAAAATGATTTTTTTTCTGGCAGTAGAAAGACTCAGGAGGGAGGAGAGAAAAGCTTAATCAATTTGAGAAGACAGAGTGCAGATCAGACCAGTTAACCAACTTCAGCTTTTTCTGCATCTGCTTGTCTGCTTTTCCACACGCTGGGCAAAATTACAGATCCACTTAGAGGCCTCTTATTAGATTTGTATCAGACTTTCCTTGCATGCATGAGAAGAGTTGTGTACAGTATTAATTACTCCTGATTCCTCGGAGAACAACTTTGGTATCAAGCTTTAGAGGAGGAAATGAAAACCCTCAGTCTGTGAAAATCTGATTCTAACAAGGGGTTTCGGTAACAGATAAATAAAGTTAAATCAAAGTCTTTTTTTCTGTGTGAAATTGCATATTTTTGTCACTTTGCTGCTCTGTGCGGACGGATGCATCTGAGAATAAGCCTATCTATATTTTTTCCTGGACTAAAGCTGTAAAGTGCAAAGCCAAAGATGGCCAAAGGTATGATGACCTTTCTCTTCAGTTAACTCGTCCCACAGGGAGCTGCAGAAAATTAAATGTTGCTTAGGGATATTACAAGCTGTAAACAGCATTCAAAAGCTACAATTATATTTGTGTGGGCCACACTTACTGAACAACACACTGTCCCTCTAAACTCACCCTGTTCTGTCACTTTGTCAGGAGAGCATGCTGTCAGTTTGCTATGCAGTGGGCGCCTTTTTAGCATAATTTTTCATAGATACAGGAAACTGATTCACAGCTTCAACTTGCCAAGTCTGTAAGATCAGTCCAGCTTCAATCAGGAACTGTGTTTGTCCACATTTTCCACACGAAGGCAGTGTTGAAAATGCAGATTGAAATTGAAATGCAGGCCTCATCTTTGTCTTTATGGGGGAACGTATTATTAGCTGTGGAGAGACGAGACTTGTTTGAGAAGGTGCTGCTTGGAACAGTCCATTTGAACAAGACTGTTGAAGCTTCTGCTCATTTTACTTCTTTCTCTTTTTTAGATGACCTCTAATGAGGTCTCTTCTTCTTCTTGTTCACACAAATGTTCAACCAGCCAGCAGTCAGTCCCTTTAGACAACTTCCCAACTTCATTATAGTCCCTGACAAGTAAAATCTAAATGGCTGCAGACAGTCAGAGGGTTGATGCGGAAGTTTAACAAAAGTATATCAGGAGCAAAGGCACAGGAGTTGTATAAGACCTTTAAAGCATGAGATCCAGATTTACGTTTTATTTACGTTTAGGACACACTAAAGACCTTTTGCCCCAATTGACGGCATCTAGCATCTCAATTGTGAGATCTCTCTAGCCAGAAAAAGACAATACAATCTTGACTCTTGACTTATCTCTCATTCTGTCTCTTTTTTCGTCTTTTTGCATTTCTTTGCTGAATCCACCATGATGTCATGCAGAGTCAGCGATGAAAAATCCGCATAGTGTTGTTTCTCACCGTCGAGACGCTGCTGGCTTGCAGAGGCTCCAGAAATCCACATAATAGATGTCAATGTGCCATCAAACAAGCTTGGAATGTGGAGAAGGTTGAAAAGTTACAGAGTGTGTCTTTAAAACCCTGCTTGCTGTAGGCAAGCAACAGACAGAATAAAATTAATGAGGAAAACATCATGCTTGGGAACTGAAATACAACATATTATGTTACAGCTTGCCCTACATCTTTTGAAGCGATTGTAAACCTGTTATGATGTAATGAGTTTGGATTGAGAATTGATTGAAGGTACTATAAACCTGCAAAAGGCTTCCTAAACTTAGTAAGGCCAAACTGCACAGAATGGTAAGAAGAGGACTAAAGTGGAAACAACTGACGTGCAGCCACTTCAGCCTTTTTATGAAGAAGTTGTTGTTAGACAAGGTTTTAAAATCACGAACGACCCATCTCATCTTTTTTTCTCAGAATACGATCTGTTGCCCTCAGCGAGGCGCTGCAGAGCCAGCAAATGCAAAAGAAACTGATTTCAAATTTCTTTCATTCTCCATCCAGGGTGTGGGGAGGCCCTCAGCTGTTGCTCCACTACCCTAGCCCCCTCAGTTCTCCCAGTGCATCGAGAGTTTGGGTTACATTGATCCCCCTTAGTCACTATCTGCCCACTGGGCAGGGGGGAGTCCTGCTCCCACCCCAGTCCAAAGTCCTCTCCTCTATAAATCGACTCTTCCAATGCCTCTGATAACACTCACACTGTTACGAGTAGCTATGTATTGCACAGACTGTCCGTGCCTATTGGAGGATAAGGTTTTCTTTTTTACCTCTTGTATTCCACTCTACGTCACACACAAGATTCTACTGTTGTATTATGTAGAACTAGACTTGTTGTCTTGTCTCACTATCATTTTATATCTCTCTTCCTGTATTGTGTACCCAAGACAAATTTACCCATGTGGGACAACAAAGTTGATCATATATCTTTTGTCTTAACTTAGGTTGCGTTTGGTTCTTGTACTTTTTAAATAACTTGTTACATTGTAAGATTATTAGCCTGCTCACATTACAGTAAATTGTCGGCCAAAGTGAGAATTTTGTTCAAATACTTTGCTTTAATAAAATTCTAAATTTCTTTGCATTTCTTAACTTAAGTTCATATTAATGTTTGAATTAATACATATTGAATAGCTATTGTTTCAAAGCTGTAGCGCAGGTGTTGACCCTGGGCAGCACTGTCTGCTGAGCACATTAAAACAGAAATCTTAAACATCAAACCATTCAAGCATCTTAAGGCTGAAAAGAACTTTTCAGCTCTACTGGTATTTTTATTTTTTAAACAAAACCGTAGCAATCTTTTACAATTTTGTTTCATTTGTAATTTAGTTTCATCTATTCAGTTGATATATAGCAATCAGTTGCTTCTGTATGTCAGTTGTAAACCAAATGTTTTTTTTAAATTCATTTTTATCTTGTTTATTTTTAATATGACTCTTTGTTGCGCTTTTAACCACACCTGCCTTCTTAAATGATTTCAGGTTTGAGTTGTTTGCCAAGCTCTAATGTTTGTTTCCACTTCATTGCAGACCAAACACAACCCCCTCTTGGCAATTGTATACTCTGACGTCAGCAGTCACTCCCTGCGAAACACGTTGCCACAGTATGAAAAATGCTCAGGGTTGACAGGGTTGAAAGAGCCTGTATGGACAGAGCTTCTTATCTGCCTAGATCTCAGTCTGGTTGAGCTTCTGAGGAAACAAGACAGATCTACGGAGGCTTCAAGTCACAACTATCCTGGTGCCAGACACAATATTTATTCACTCATTTATTTAATTGAGCAGGTTGACATTTTTCTGATGAGTGTAAATTCTTCAAGTTAAGCTTAGCAATGGCATTAGAGTCTGATAGTGAGCAAGGATCTGATCATTTTCTGTGCAGTCACACTTGAAAGGAATAGCAGACTAGGAGAATGAATTATATCTGTCATATGGACACCGAGTAAAAAGCCTTAGCCTTCTGTGTTTTCATTAATTGCAACGTTGGAGCTTCTCACTGGTACTTAAATAAAAGATAATCTGAGGCACTTCAATGAGTATCTGAGTTTTTAATACAAAATGAATGTTTCTGTTTGGCTTAATGGTTTGTAAAATCATTGAATATATATTATTGCGCACTTCCAAATCCCCCCATGGAAATAGCTTGAAGTATGTAGAAGGTTCAGTGTTAATACCGCAATAGTTGGAAGCGAAATCTGCTGACAGGAAGGATAAATTATTTTCACTCTACCCGTGTTCCTTACCACACATACACTGTCTGCTTCTTCCTACGTGATAATATAGCATGCTCAGTAGTCTGTATTGGCTCTGAAAATGGCCGTGGATATCATATTCTTTCTTTGAGCTGCTCTTCATTGGTACGGTTGTAATTTTTTTATCTTTGAGGAGCAGCAAACGCCATTTATCTCAGTCCTCCGTTACATTTACTGTATAATTCAATAAATAGCAGCTTCATACCACAAAATGAAGCGGCACCTGGAAGTAGCTGCATTCTTCAACATAGACACATCACTTTTGCATGGTACACACTCAGTGGTTAACATATTTTAACACGGGAATGTGTACGCTGAAAGTCTGTTCATCTCTTTCTTCCTTCTGGTTCCAGGTTTTTATGGAAAGCACATTTTAATTAAATGTCAATTTGTCATTTCAAAGCTGAAGATGTGGTACTTCATGTTTCCACTGGAGAGCACTCTTGAGTCAGCATAAAAATGGTAATAGTTGATGAATGATGAAACTGATGATTAACAAGTTAATTGACTGGTCTCAGGGGCATCCCAATCACCGGAGTTCAAGAACCAGCTGTGCATTGATCCGTATTGGGTGTAGTATGGAGCTGCAGAGATCACGAATTCTCATTTTCATTTGTGGTGCTGGCTGGTGTGAGTTCTAGAGAGACACAAAGGAAGAGAATCAAAAGTTAATTTACAGCTCATTTACCTTTGGTGTCAACTTGCAGAAACAGCTTCATGGCACAGCAACATACATGATGGGACTTTGTAAGAAGGAGAGCTAACTACCGTGCAATGCACAGAATGTGAGAATCTGTAATCCGTCAGTTTTAATGTAGGCTTTGAGTTTTGTATATGTGTCCCGCAAAAACAGCTAATTAGAAACAAACCAAAAAACTTTTCTAGCCTTGGCTAATTCACACTTTGCGAACTCATTAGTAAGTGTTGTTCACAAAACACAAACAGAGAAATGAGAGGCGGCTGTGAAACTGGATAATGTGTCTCCTCTCTCTGCTGAGAGCACATTTCTTGGGCTAATCAGCATATTGGCCTAACGCACTGTGCATGGCACAGCGAGGATCACTGCTTTACATTTCATTTGTTCTGGGACAAGACATGGCCTATGGGGCCTCCAGGGATGCCAGTAAGTGTTGTACACATGTTGTGTTACTGTTTAGGTGGTTCTGCTCCAGCACTGAGTGTAAAGTGGGTTGTTAGATCTCAGTTCATCCTTTTGACAGTCTGTTATTCATAGTTCTCAGGCTCATAGATTCTGCTTTAGGGTGCTATAATTTCCAAAGTATGCACCTCACCAGAAAAGGCTTAACATAACCTGGAGTCAGTGAAAAGAGTGAAAATGACTCTATGAGAATGATCCTGTGCCTCTGAGGGCCAGGACATTTAGTGTTTTAGTAGATATAAAGAAAATTTCTTGTATGAACCATATGCATTTGATAACGACTGAATGTGAGAGTAGCATTGCTACTCCAGTGATGATGTTGGAAGTAGCTGAACTCAAATGGTGACTCAGACCTGCAGCATTTCCGATACGCGTTAATCAAGTGTTACATAAATACACACAGAGCAGTGATTTACCCTTCATTGCTGCTGGCATGTGCTGCAGCAGTGCCATTTGCAAAGTGGATCGTTGGTGTGGTAGTCCTGCTGTTCATTACTTCAAGCATGATGTTTTGGTCTGCTATAGTCGCCCTGCAAGTGGCAGGGGTGTTGCCACACAGCAGTGTCTCCTCTGTCAGCTGCTCTCTGGCTGAGATGTGAAGAAGGAAAAGGAAACTGAAGACCGGAGGGATTTGAAATGAAACAAAAATATACGATATATGATATTTATACTGGCTGCAAAATACTGTCCCCTAAGGGGTATTCCACTGTGCGAGTGTTTTGAACCATTCCTCATTTGTAAATGTATTGCAGGGAAAGTTGAAAATGGTTGGGCAGATTCATGGGAAAAAGTGTAAACTTAGATGGCACTTCTTTTGTCCACTGCTTGTCTAGTTTCAGCAAATTTTGTAACAACACTCACTGAACTGTGTTTGGCTAGTAGCTCTGCAAAAATGCTTACATATGTTTTTCACACTCATTAAAGCAGATGCATTTTTAAAAAAAGGTAATATATAAATGAGTCTGTGCATCAGGCAGTAAAAAGGTTCCTTTGTTAGGACCCTATTTCAGATTGGATCTTTGATATTTGTTGGCACAGTACTGATTAATCTCCTTAGTAGGGTGCTTTTTTTTCTATGCATCAATAACTTCTAGGTCAGTGTTAAATAACTTAAAAAGCAAAGAAAAATATATTCCTCTAAAAATGAGCACATAGAAGAAAATAAGTGAAGAAGCAGCAAATATCCAAAGAAATATTCTGCCAAAGCCGCTACTCATAGTTATACAGGAAAGTCTGGCACATTACACAGAAGTGATGGATGGCTCAAGACTTTTGCACAGCTCTGTATAGATCACTTTTGTTATTAAATGAGAGCTTCATCCAAGTGGCTTCACCTGCTGTTACATTTGAAGATGGCTGTCGGCTCCTCCACCAAGCAGGGCAACAGTATCTCAGCAGACGAGCGTAGGCTGACCTGAAGTCCCTGTTGAGAGCTCCATAGAGGAAAGGATTCAGAGCTGAGTTGGCATAGCCCAGCCACAACACAACAGGAAATTCTGGTACTAATCCAGGGTCCGGATGCTCCTTTAGGCCCAATACTGTGAATAAGATAAAATAAGGCAACCAGCACACCACAAAAGCCCCGATCACTGCCGCCAGTGTCACGGTGGCTTTGTGTTCTCGCAGTGCCACAGCTGTGACGCTGAAAACCAGAGTGGTGCTGGTGGAAGGACTATTCCTGCAGTTGTAACTGGTGATGCACGTGGGTCGGGTGCTGACAATGCGCTTAGCCTGTGCCCGTGCAATTCGAAGTATTCGGAGGTAAATCCAGCACATAGCCACCAGAGGCAGGAAGAAGGTGAGAAGAGAGTCGGTGAGGACGTAAGGTCTGTTCAGCTCGAAACGACATCTCCTCTCTGAAGCCCAGGGCCCACGGTTCTGCACTGTCCCGTTCACTGTGTTCCACCCCATTTGGATGGGCAAGAAAGACACGGCCAAAGACACCGTCCAGACGCTCGCCATGGTTAGAGCAACTCTCCATGGGAGGACAAGTGAGGTGTATCTCAGGGGCATAGTGACAGCTAGGTAACGGTCCACACTGATGGCCAGCAGTGTGAGGATGGAGGCAGTGCACAGCATAACATCCATGGAGATGTAAAAGTTGCAGAAGACTGGGCCCAGCGGCCACTCTTCGTTGAGCTGGAGGAGGGCAGAAAACGGCAGGACCAAGAGGCCGAGCAGCAGGTCTGTCACAGCCAGCGACACGATAAAACAGTTTGTGAGGCAGCGGAGGTGGCGTGAGGCGCAGACAGCAAGACACACCATCACATTACCGCCCACAGTCAGAAGGATGAGGAGGGACAGGATGACACCCAGCAGCACTTTTGACAACATTATTAATGGTTCTTCACTGAAGACAACTTGTTGGCATCACGGCTGTGGCCGCATGTGAATCAGTATTTTTTTAGCACACTTACATCATAAGCCTCAAGTTTCCATAAAATGTCTAGATTATGTTCATTTGGAGTGTTTTAAGACTCCAAAATGAGCGAAGATCTTTGCAACATGCAGTTCATTTGGCTCCTGCTCTTCCATTATTTTCATGTCTTCCTGTTAATGAAAACCTGAACCTTGATCGCAACATTTTCTCATCTATTCATCCCAAACTAAACTTGTTCAACCAGCATGTTATTTTTAGGAACAGTGAGATACAACTCAGCCCGGTGTTGGCTCTAGAGCAGCTTTCTGCGTGGCTCCTGGTGTTGTCTTCAACATCATTTTCTGTGGTTGGAGTGACACCTGGTGGGCAAAGAGGGTAAATGCTGTTAGTACTTGGCTCAGACAGCTCTGGATTTAAGTCTGATGAGTTATTACCATCGTATTTCAAATTGGTCATCTGAATGGCTGGATCGAAAACATAAATAAATAAATCTCAAGATACATAAATATTTAGCTTAATTAAAAAAAAGTTAACCAAATATAATAATCTTTCAAAATTATTTAAAATGCATAAGAAATAAAACCAGATCAAGTGAGATAATGACGAAATTAACCTGACAACTTTTTTTGCTATTAGTAAGAAGGATTTAGTACTAATCTTTCATTTCAGTGTAGACAATATCATATACATATATTAAAACAGTTTCAATAATTTATATACTAAATTCACAAACATTTTTCTGTATGTGCAGATCTTTGAGCTAGATGTTTGTTTTTGAAAAGGTAATGTGTGTGATTTCTGAACAACCAGGAGAAAAGTAAACAAAATGTGAATTTCAGGGGACAAGCTTATTTGTACTGATTCAACTTTTGATTGCACTGGTTATAATGGGAATAATAAAAATCAATGACAGTGCGGGTGTTCCTTTTTTAACGTATTTATTGATTGAGTTATTAACCATATTGACCTGATCTCATGTGGTATTGGATTGAATTAGATCGTTTTGCAAAATACTTAGAATGCCAGAGCAGCTCTGGAGCAACAAAGATTGTTGAGATGAAACAAAGATTCTCGCATACAAAAAAATTACAAAAAGAAAAGAAGAAAAATATGAGACATTTGGCATTACTCATGCGAAGCACAGGCACCACCTGGAAAACATGGAGGCCCAGCTCAGTGTACACTGGTAATGGTGTACATGACTTTACATGACACAGTGATTATCCATAATGAGACAGAAGACCACGTGATGAACTGTGATATTTCTAAAGAAATACTCAGATATTGCCACATGCGGCAGTACAGATACACAACAACTCAAAACATAGAGACCCACAAGCATGAACATGTATGTCTTCTATTTAGTCTGGCTCAAATGATTTTGAAGGGAAAAAAGATTACAATTTAACAACATCCCATAAGTCCCAGTCAGAAAACTGGTCTCTTAGTCTCTCCCCTGATCAAAGCCCCTCTCGCCCATCTCACTTTGCTCATAAAGGTAAATACAAAGACCGCTGCCAATGGCCGACTTCTTCTATTTCAGTTTTTGAAGCAACTGTGCTGCTCAGGGTTTTTCAGGCTTCACGGCTCTGCTTTACTATTAAATGTATGAATGAAGAAAATGTGGGCTCTTACTGTATATACAGCAGCAAAGATGTTTCTATATACGCACTCAATTCAGTTTGCCTCAAAGGACTGAGTTCTGGTTGATGTGTTAATATATCAACAAGCGTGCAGAAAGGGAAAGGGTATGAATATTGCCTTGATAACAATGCAAAGGAACTGATGGACTGAGGGCAATAAATAGCCTTCTTTATCAACAAATGGCCATGAAATGTTTATCAAATTCTTACAAAATACTTTTACTCTATAAGGCTAGCAGATGGATGTGGACCTTAAAGCACTTTAAGATGTTTTGCTGTGAATTTCAGCTCAATGGATGAAGTTTAATCCAATATTTGTCCTCTGTGAGCTTAATGGCACCATGTGGATTTTTAATGTTTGCCTGCTACAATGATACTGTAGCTACTTTATAAATAATAGAGTGTGTATGTTTGCTTTTTTGATTTACATGACTAGTTTAGACTTGGTCCAGAGCTGCTGGCTTATCACCTCTTAAACAGGCTTTGTGAAAAAGACACCATCATCACATCGAGACAAGAAGAAAGAGATTTAAACTACATGCTAAAAATGGCACCTAAAGAAAAGTTTTAATTAAATCTGGCTTTTCTGTGTGGGTTTGAACACTGATAACCCAGCAGCCAATAATATATGAAGTGCAGCTCTGAAATTCAAATGACGTCTTAGCTGTTTTATCTAACAGAACCACAGGCTGGGAACTCGTATACAGTATTTCTGCCGATTTCATCATCAAAATGTCTCTCACAGTGTTATTTTTTCTGTTTATTTCTCACACACTTGCTCATACATTATAGTGTCGCTACATATGCGTTATAGTCACAGCAGGTTTTCTAACAAGGACAACTAGTAAAAATACACCATCATTTTCATAAGTATATACATGTCACTAATAATGTGTC
>JBBDHI010000007.1:19193269-19203339 GCA_037177115.1 Craterocephalus stercusmuscarum
GAATTTATTTGTCTGTGAGATAGAAATGAAAAATCATCTTCATCCCTTATTTGAAATCCACTTGAGTGCCATCTATTTACCCAAGTAATATTTATTGATCTTTGTTCTCTCAAAGTTCTGTGAACTTTTCAATTTAACTCTCTCATGTCCACAAACATGACTTTCATAAGACGGAAATGTCACCTCGATACATTCTGTTTCCAGAGCCGGTCAGCTTGATGGAGTGTAGAGATTTATAGGTCCCAACCCAGGCAGCCATGCCCATACTCTGAGTTATGTAATATCAGTTATGTGATATGACTGACAGCTAAGTCGTATCATCTTTCTCCCCCTCTGGGTCTGATAAAGTGCGTCTGTTAGTGTCAACTTAGCCGAAGGTCTTATGAGGAGTCTACACCTGCCTGCACCTTGTTTTTCTTTACTAATTTAATGCATCTCAAATCTTGTAATGCTTTTAGCTAACAAGGTGGCAAAATAGATTCAAGTTTTTCTCGGCTGAAGGTTTGCAGTCTCATAGTGGTAGATGTGCTGCTGTGAAAGCTTTATCATGAATATCGTTTCTAAATTAAACTCTACTCTCTTTGTCCTTTTCTAATTGCATCCTGCAGGTCTATGGGTCACCATGAAAGCTCTGGTGGGAGACATAGTTCAGATCCGCAAGGAATACCCCCACCTCGTGGACCGAAGCACGGTTGTTGCCCGCAAGCTTGGCTTCCCAGAGATCATTATGCCAGGAGACGTTCGCAATGATATCTACCTCACCTTACAGGGTGGGGACTTTGACAAATACAACAAGACAACACAGAAAAACGTGGAAGTCATAATGTGGGTCTGTGATGAGGAGGGAAAAGTCATACAGGTGAGCATCATGAAGATAATAGGCCCAACAAGCATGGGGCATGCAGGGTATTGGAACAGGAGAGTTGATTTGTGTGTACGGTGGTTAGAAGTAGAATTTCACCCTCTCACAGTCAAAATATACTGTCGTTTTTATCCCTAAAAGACAGCCCATATTTTATGCATGCATGGACACACATACACTCACACACACATAACATTGGAGAATAAAATCTGACAAGCTATTCACATATTTGCCACTCTTCCATCCTTTCTAGAACTCCATCTGTCTGGGAGCAGGGGATAAGGCGGTCAGCGAGTACAGGTCTGTCATCTACTACCAAATCAAACAGCCCCGCTGGATGGAGACATTTAAGGTTTCTGTTATTTCCTTCTTCACCGGCCAATTCTCTCAGTTCCAGTCCCTTTTTAAACAGTAATTCCTCAATTTCATAATACAGAAAGTCAAGGTAAGGTTTTAGAATTTTGCTCTTCGAAGTTCGACCTTAACATAAGATTTCCTACAGGTGGCAGTGCCTCTAGAAGAAATGCACAGAATTCATTTGCGTTTCATGTTCAGACACCGTTCCTCACAGGAGTGTGAGTATCTTCTGTTCATCTTAAATACCTGCCTGAATTGTCTCCTAATTCTTGGAGCATAAGGTGCTGCAGAAAGGAGAAAATAATTTTAACCAATTTGCAAAATGGCATCATTACAGACACTTGATTATTCAAATGAGGAGTTTTCTTCCTTTCATGTTAAAAGTCTTACACTCACTTCTCATTTTCTCTATGTCCCTGATGTGGTTTTCCTACCTCTGTTTACACATTTGTCCGCTATCTCTTCAGCCAAGGACAAGAGTGAGAAGAACTTCGCTATGGCATTTGTGCGTCTGATGAAAGATGATGGAACAGTTCTGCAGGATGGGCTGCATGATCTTGTCGTCTTCAAGGTGACAACCCATGCTGGGGCTTTGAAGCACAGAACAGAATATAGATATATATACTGTACATGAATGAATGCATGTTGGCTTGAAAGACAAATAATTTCCATGAAGAGTAAATTTGATTGAAAAATTTGGTAATTAAAGTTCACTTTGCCGATTAAAATTCAAATTTCAACGTCCCTATCCATGCATATTGTTAAGAATAAATGATTGAAATAATACAATGAATAAGAAATATTTGTCAGAGGTCAAACATTTGGGATTATTTGCATAAAACATTGTTTAAAATGCTGAAAAAATGTTAATGCAATAGAAATCATTTTACAGTGTCAGTTTATAGTTGCAACAGTCATCAAAGCAGAGCTTAAGATATAGTGAGTTTGGATAGATTATGGTCACTCAGATAGGTTGAGTGAAGCCAAATAGACTTCCTGTTAAATGAGCCAGAGCTAAGATTGAATCCCCTTATTGATTACATGTCAAATGCAGTGAAGATTAATTACTCATGATTCACTGAAATACCAAATGGATGGTCCCCCTGTGCCCTCTTCCTCGATTATATCTCGTTATCCCTGCATTCCTCTTGATCTCTCTGCCACTAGTGGCTTCAATCTCATACTCCTCATTTTTTTAAGCCACTCACTCATTAAGTGGAGGAGCAATAGCAAAACCCAGAGTTAATAAGTTTAAAATGTAACCTTGAGGTATTTCATTTTAATATGGAACCACAACAGTAGTTTAAATATGATAATTTAAGCAAAACCAGATACATTTGCAAGAAAATGTTGACTTTTTTATCTACTTTTTCTTTACTTTTAAGTGAACAAGTGAGATACATGAACATGCGGTACCAGTGGATTGTGTTGTGTCTGACTGCTTTAAAGGAATACCTTTGTGGCCTCGGTCATTATTTGTGATTCCTTTCCCTTAAGGAAGGCCTTGTGAATCACTTAATCCTCCAAATCTTTGTCCTCTTTATTTTCTCCTCCACATTTGTATCGAGACATGTTTACCTAACAGAGGCTAAATAATTCTTGTCCCAGTGCGACTCACTCACTCAACTTCTTCTCTCAATAACATAGTTGAATCATCAGTTTGCTTCAATGTGTCGTGTTTTTTAGGGTGACAGCAAGCGCATGGAAGATGTAAACTCCTACTTGTCTTTGCCCTCGACCCGCCACCACCACGGTGACCCCCACAAGGGGTCCGGGTTGAGTCGTAGCTCCAGTAGTGTGTCTGGAGGCGGAGGCCTGTCAGTGAGCTCCAGAGACAGCTTCACCATCTCCACCCTGGTCTGCTCCACTAAACTCACCCAGAATGGTAAGCACAAGTGTGTACTTGAAACACATTGTTAAGATACCTTATTTGTAACATTTTGTAGACTGCGGAAGCTTTGAAGGACCCACCCAAACATGCTTGTAGACACACTCAAAAGCTGAAGTGTGGATTATAAGAAGGAAGGTGTTTGAAATTAAACCTGACACTTCAAAACAGCTTAATTAGCATATTAGCATATTCTTTGAACAAAAAGCCAGGCTAAGAGAATAAATCATTTTGACTGGCTGTGAAAACAAATAGGCGGCAAACCCACAACTTCAGTAGAAAGTCTTTTAAAGAAAGACATAAGTATTCGAATATATAATTGGAAAATTCCAACATCTGCTTTGAAAAGCCATGAAAATACACATTAAATAAAGGGAACATTTCCCTTACTTGATTAATTAGTTATTTTTAGGTTAAACTTGGAAAGTTCAAGGAGACATCCAACTAAGTAACACTGACTCAACAATTTGTTAATTAGCTTAATATTAAGAGAACTATGAGGGTCTGCATGTAATGGATAGAGGGTGGTATGGTGTACATGGATTTTACAGGAGAAGATGTTTATATCCCAGCTACACAAGCAAGGCACAGTGACAACAAGGATCATATCCACAAAAAGCATAAATGCACATTCACTCCAGACAGTGAGGTGCCTCAGACACAGGTGCAGTATAACAGCTGTTACTGAGGGGAGCCCGTCCATCACTGTAATGAACATTATCCTGCAATATTAATCACCCCTACCATATGCACAGCCGCACACACAAGTGCATTCTCTCCAACATGCATGCTCACGTTGTTGTTAAGGGTGACACACCAGATGTGCAGTTTGGCATAATGCGTCAGAAATGACTGGACAGGGAGAGCAGTGAGTGTGAAGATGCTGCGCAGCCCTGCAGAGAGAGAGATGTCTATCCAATGTCAAACTGACATTAATGACTGAAAACACGGATTTGAATGTTCCGTTAAACGTCTTGTTAACTGGAGGTATGGCCACAGAGCTTGTCTCCATCAGCGTTTTTGCTTCTCTCTTCTATTTGAGCAAGAGCTGATGTACATATGGGGTTATAGAAATATATTTTGCAATTAGAAAGCATGTTATTCAAAAGACATATAACTTAAGTGACCTGCTTTTTCTGCTTCTAGATCTTAAATAATGCCCATACTCACTGATATGAATGTCAACAAAATACCCAGGGTTTTTCTTACATATATTTTCAAGGTGGCAAGTTTTACTCATGCTGCTTACCTTGAGGAATTCTGTATTTTTTATTGTGTAACATAGGCTTTACCAGCAGCTTAGCTTTGAGCAGCACCCTAATGCATGCAGCCACCAGTATGCAGTGAATCCAGCTGAATAGAAAGCATCTTCTCTTTCTTCAGTGGGCCTTTTGGGACTGCTCAAATGGAGGACTCGCCCTGAACTCCTCAAAGAAAACCTGGAGAAACTCAAAATCATTGATGGAGAGGAGGTGGTCAAGGTCAGTGGTGTGAATGTGAGTGTGTCTTTGTGTAAGAATGTGGACCAGCATGAATTCACTGTTTTCTCTATATCCACACGTATAGTTTCTACAGGACACCCTTGATGCTTTGTTCAATATCATGATGGAACACTCCCAGACGGATGACTATGACATCCTTGTGTTTGATGCCCTGGTGAGTGAGCATGGTGTCTGTTTTCTGAGAACATGTTTTATGGATGTCACTCTGTGTGTGTGCCCTGTCAACATACGCAGAGTATTTCTTAACAAGCTGTCTTGAGTCTAACATATCTAGCTGCCAATCTTTTCGATAAACAAGCATGCCTGTCAGATGACTGCAAATAACCCTCATCTGCCTTGTAAATTTTTGCTGCTATGTAAACATATCACTGACTCCAACTCTGTGTTTTCTGCTCTGTCTGACAGATATATATCATAGGGCTGATCGCTGACAGGAAATTCCAGCACTTCAACACAGTTCTGGAGGCATACATCAAGCAGCATTTCAGCGCTACACTTGCATACAAGTAGGTTGCATCCTTGATCAGAGTCCCTTTATTGTCGTGTCATTCCTGAAAGGATTAAGGTTTCCTATTGAACCCCAGCCATGGCAGCAATGACCAGAACCGAGCGGTTTTTGGTTACATCTGGGTCCAGTGCTGCACCTGTGATTTTAATTCACACGTTTGTAACAGAGCAACGTGCAAAAGTTTTTAGTGCAGTTGAATGTGTTAGTTGACTAATAGATAAATTTTTAACTATGACATGACATTTCTCCTTGCTCCCAGCAGTGTCAGTCAAAATCACGCATGCCAGCTGAGCACACAAGACTTGAAATATGCACCTTGAGGCCAGTGATATGGCTTGTAAAGTGTTGATAAATAAAAAAAAATGTGGATGAAGCTTTTAGTATATTTGCTTAGTTAAACTGAGCTAAATAAGTGTATGTTGTCCTATCATTGCAAAACGGGTAAAGAGACATTTGCACTGTTATACCATTTAACAGGAATATAGAAAAAGTATTTTTTTTCACTGAAAAGAAAGTGGAAAATGAGGTAGTGGCAAACAGGATTGATGAGGAACCACAGTCCATTGTTTCCTTCATGAACAACAGAGGAGACCAGCTTGATAATTGTCGTCTTTTTTGGGTTTATTTTTTGCAACCAGCCAACTGCATAGGTTTCAGTAGAGGTAAACAAACGTTAAAAAATAATGCCGTATTTATCAACGTTGTTTTTAAGTTGTCTTTAAGTCAGTGTAACCAAACCTGCTGACCTGGAATAATTACACTGAGTTCATTATTCTGTCATTGGCTCTGGCTTTAGTTTGGTCCCTGATGATAGAAATGGCAGGAGATTAATGCTGCATTAGTCTGAGACTTCACATCAACAAACATAACAAAGCACTTCATTTATGTGGAAACATTGTCTGCATACATGGGTGGACTGGGACAATAATACTGGCTGGGAATGTGAAACCATCCCAGGCCACTACCAACCAATTAACACAAAACTCCATTAGTGAGCTGGTTAGGTGTCTTCTGTTGTAAGAGTGTAAAATAATAAAACAACGGCTATATGTGTGCCCGCACAGAGTTCTTTCTGTTTCCTCTACAAAAGAAATATTTCTATTTGCTGCAATAACCTGTGCTCTAATCACATAAACTGAAATTCTATTTCATCTATTTTTACAGTGTTTCATGTGCAGGATGCACATTGTAGTAGAAGACACTAACAGTGTGGTAGCAGATGAAAAAAATTGGTTATAATCTAGTTAACTGCATACAGATCATCATAACTAAATTATTCTAAAAGCATCACCTGCATGTTTGGTTTGTAAATGGTACCTAACGGGTTTGCTCTGAGTCCTTACTGCTTCTCTCAACCACTATCCTGACTCTTTCAGCATTGTGGTGCTGACAGTGTTTCCTGCTCCATTTTTGCAAGGCAAAATCCAAGAGCCACTCATAATTTACCAGCTAGATTTAGTATTTGTTACAACAAAATTATCTTAATCTCAATGGGATTTTACCTGGCTAAATAAAGGTTAAATGAATATGATACAAAGATTCCAATATTCATACAGTATCATGTATTAACTTGTGTCCATACAGCAATATCCTTTGTTACAAGTCAAACCTTTTGTTTTATGAAGTTAGTTTTAGCCCATCAGCTAAACTTCTCATTAAGCTAACGTTTAACCATCTGCCTGATGGTTGTGTGTCTGACATTAAACACCACAAGTGTTTATTGTCGTACCTGCTCCCTTACTGACAAATATGTCAGTTGTTTTACGGCACTTTGCTGCATCTGTGGTTAAAAGCCTCTGCTGCGGCTTTCCTCTTGGCCTGTTGATCTTCATTTTCCCTCCCGAGCTAAAAGTGTTGGAGGAGGGTGCGTGTGCGTACAGTGATGCCACAGCAGAGTCCTGCAAGGGTCCAATTTTACAAACCCTGCCCTGCTGAACCCGTTAGGATAATTACAACACTCTAGCCGGTACCCGTGTTTATCATACCGTCACTGAACCCAACCCGACCTGTTGCAGGACTTTGTCACAGACAGTCTGACAAAGAGGAGGGTGTGTGTTTGTGCCAAACGCTGCTGCATCTGTGTGAACTTGAGATGTGATCAGAAGAAGAAGAACAATGTGCATCTGGCCACTTTCAGCAATGTTTGACTGTGCAAGATTAGAGTGCAGTTTTTTTCTGTACCCTCAGGTCTGTTTCCTCCTTTACATCTTAGTCATTTGACTCAGTGAGCCTGAGTGAAAGCATTCATCTGTACAGCTTGAGACAATTGAACATGTGTCTAAACATATTGAACTCCCACTGCTCTCTTACTTTGTTGTTTTATATTTAACCCCAACTAATTCCAGCCCTTGCCATGCTTCCTCAGTTATCTCCAGCACCTTCTTTCTCCTTACAGCAATTTTTTATTTTCTCGACTCCATCTGATTATCTTTCGTTGTGTCATCTCTTCGTCTGTGGTACTGTGGTAAAATGTTCAGGGTCTCTGATGGCAGAGAGGCCAGATTACAGTTCAGTTTGTAAATGGACTTTTACTTTTTAAGAGGAGTGAGTAGCTTTAAATAATTCAGCAGGTCATCCTAGTGAGTCATTTCACAGAAATGGAGTCATCACAAAGTCAGACCAATCAACCCTTTAATAGCCCAGTTTATTATATGTTATGAATATTCTTTTATAGTATGTCACTGCGAGTAGGAATATTGGGTGGAGGTATTGTTGATCATAAACTTGAACTGAACTGTGAGCCATCCACACTTTTCTCTAGGTGCTTTGACACACTAAAGTATTAATGTGTAAGACTAGAGACCCCTGCGAGGTGTGCATGTGCCTGAGAGGGATTTTTGCACCAAGCACTGAGTGCAATAAAAAATGTTGTTAGTTTGAAAGGTACATCTGTTGAGGTATGAAGTACTGTTTGGTTGTTACACCACAGCTACCTCCTGGGCAGTCTATCTGTTCCTGTCCCTCCTTTGCTCTCACTCTGCTGCATTTTGTCTTTCTGCTCCATGGAAGTGAAAAATTGAGTTGATGATTAACTTTCCAACCTGTAGGACACCAGGAAAGAAATGACAATTCTGCCTGAATGGTTCTGATTTACTTCTGTCTTTCTGTGCTTTCTATCGCTCTTTTCTACCGCTCTGTATCATTTTCCCTCAGAAAGCTGATGTCAGTGTTGAAGAGGTATCTGGACGTGTCAAGCCGAGGAGAGCAGTGTGAGCCCATCCTCCGCACCCTTAAGGCCCTCGAGTACATCTTCAAATTCATTGTTCGTTCGCGCATGCTCTATTCCCAGTAAGTGAGCAGTTTTCTTCTCTTTTTTCTAATGTCTGAACATCATGATGAAAATGTTAATCTGGTATTTACAATGAAACAATTACAAATTCTTGAAGGTGCTCAAAGTGCTGTAACCCTGCATTGCTAGTGTTTGACAGCTCTGTGAGAAAAGGCGCTGATAACAGCACTAATGTTGCTAATAAGTACTGATGATGAAGTGAAGCAGCCAAATGAGAGCTAATGACAGGGCAGGACTGCTGAATTGGCAGCCAGCATGGGCAGACAAGATTCCAGCAGGAGAGCCACCCACTGTGCTGAGCGAACTGCCCGGGCTACACCATATGATGAGTGTAAACACCATTTATGAGCCATGTAAAAAATGAACAGCGATGAATCTGACCCATGCTGATGGAGTTTTCTATCTCACTTGTCCACCAGAATGACAACAAAGACACAAATGAGACATTTAATAATAATAATAATAATAATTATGATAATGGTAATAATAATAATACATTTTGTTTAAAAAGCGCCTTATCAGAGTACCAAGTACTGCACAAACAGATGAAACAAGAAATTTAGTCATGCAAGCCTACAGTTCTGTCTAGAATCCCCAGTTCACCCAACATCTGTATCTTGATAGTGAGGAAGCTGATTTTCAAATAAGGGGTTTCTTCCTCTGAGGTGACTTGGCTAGCTACCACATCATTGTTCAGCTGTAGAGTTTGATTAGAGGAAACATTCAAGATGACTGCTTCAGCATACGTAGGTCCTTCATTAGTATGATGCTGATAAAGGCTTGTCACCGAAACATGCAGAAGTGAATAAGGTACAATCAAATCTTGGATCCTATTTGTTCATGAACCCAAGGTTTTCACCTATGTGTCTGAACTTGTACTACTGAGTTTTTAGAAGATGAAATCATCAAATTGAATGACGCACTAACTGTGTGTATTGACCTAGTTAGAGACCAAAGCAAGTCCATCAGTCATATATAAAGATATTACATGGAAAATCTGAATATCCTGACACAGTGCATGTATTTCTTTAACTTAGCTTCAAAGATTAAATGTTAACATATAGGCAAATACTATGCAAACATATTTCAGCTTTTATTTGTTTATATTTTGCAGAGGATTTGGAGCTTCAGAAAACCTCAAATTAAAAATCTCAGAAGAATAGAATGTTGCTTGAAATCTCAAAAAAACAATGTCAGGGCTCTGAAAGTAAAATCTTGCATCTGTACTTATGGTGTGTTCCAGTTGTCCTCGGAACTAATTTTTCCGAGGTAATTTGGCCGGAGGGACGTTGTGAACTCGTTTTTCCGAGCTGCAAGCTCCTAAATTGCAGAGGATCCAGAGATCCCAAATTTCAAGATGGCTGCGCCCAGTATGCGTCCCTTGTTGTCCCTTTGTTTTCTCGCTTTACATTTTCAGTTTCTTTCACTTCTTAATTAAAAGTAATACCATATAGCAGTAGTAGTACTCACTGCTGATTATAACATTTTGGAAAATGTGAAGTGTTGCATAAATATCGTAGTTTATCAACTGTTGCTGGCAAATAGACAAGGCTAGACAAGTTTATTTGTATAGCACATTTTCAGGTTCAAGACAATTCAAAGTGCTTTACATACAACATAAAAATTACAATAGGATAATTTAAACACAAAATCAAACACAATCA
>JBBDHI010000007.1:19293539-19308188 GCA_037177115.1 Craterocephalus stercusmuscarum
CTTGTTCTTATTCAATGTTTCTGTCTATTTAAACAGAGCTCCAGAACAGAGGATGTGAAGCCCAGTGATTCAGCCAAAGACAGTAAAAATCATTTCTGAGTTTTATGTTTTTATTACTCATTTGTATGCTTTTTCATGTTTTTTTAAAGAAAAAAGAAGGAAAAATCCAAACCTGCTGTCATGATAAAAACGCTGACCTCATCCAGTCTACCTGTCAGTCTCAGTATTACTGTTGCCTTGATATAATGGATTTTATCTATCAATAAAGGCTATTTTTGTTGAATGACCCTTTTCTCGGTAATTTGAATGATTCACAGGAAAGCTAAATGCCACCTTACAGGCTTTCAATCAATTCTGCTTCTACAAGAACGAGCAAACACAAACCACCTTGCCGATCACTTAATTGAAAAGCTCCTCGTTATATAATTTTAAGCATTGTTGTGACTGAAGTTAATGAGAAAATAATAATTCAGTAAGCTCAAAGGTTGCCGTGCACCCCCGCAGGACTTTGAGCAGGAACACCCTGTCAAAAATCGCTGGCTCTGATACTCAAAAAAGAAAATAATCATTTCAAATAGTCAGCAGTCTCAGATGTCTGTGTAGCAGGCAAGTTCAGACCTATTCTTCTGTGACCCACATTGTTCATGCAGCATTTGTTTACAATAAAGATAACATTTCTAATAAAAAAAAAACATTCCTGCGAATTTATGATTATTTGGAGACGTTTTTGTTGTCAGCATAAACTGATAAATTTAACACTAATTGTGTTTTTCAAGAGTATTTTTTGTGCAGCTGTTAATAAGTCAGGTCTCCATGCTAAGCTAAGCTGAGCTATTCACACCCTGGTTCTGCAGTGCAAAGCTGACAGACGAATCAGTTTTTTCACCTAACTCAGACAGATTTGGATAAAAACTTGCTTGATGTCTTTGCACCGCCTCATCTTTAGAGTTTTGACCTCTGCAGTTGTAGAGTGTAATTTGTTTGTTTGTGTTGCTGCTTACCAGTTCAGTTGGTCCCTGATGAATTCGCTCTCTGAGTCAGAGGGAGCGTGAATAATATAAGATCAGCTCAGGATGAAACCAGTCAGCAAGGACAGTGTTGATGCAGCAGGTCTAAAGAGCTGTACTGTAGTGGGGGCAGCTCTGAGGGCAACGAGCACATCTCCTCTTTCATCTTGCTGATAAAATAAAAATCTAATCAAAGAGACACATTACTGTATTCAGCTTAAAGTTAGAGATTTTTGTTACCTGTGGGTCCATCTTGGCTGATTCTAATTCATCACAACTAAATTACTTCTAATCCTTACAACGATGAGGTGGGAGAGGTATTAGTTCGGGTCATACTACCTTAATTTAATGATGTGACATTTTACTAAAGATATTAAGAGCAGCTCCAGCAGACAGCTGCATTTCAGGAATATAAATTAGTAATCAGCATTTCATTGAGCATGGAGCTAATTCCCGACCCACTCTACCCAAAAAGAACTTAAGAGTTCTTTCCCGACACTATTAATAAATTTTATTAGATTTTAGGAAAATTACGTTTTATACCTAGACCTTCCATTGGTTTGCATGGGGAACAGGATTTTCCAGTACATGGTAAACAAGACAATTTAGGAACTTGACATGAGATGTTGATAGAGCAGTGACAAAGTTTACCATACAGCACAATGATATGAGGAACTTTTTTTTTTTTTAATTTGGCTTTTATAGCGTTTTGTAAAAGAGCTCTTTAAATATAATTTAAAATTAAGGTGTTTTAATGATACATAAAATGGATGATTATCTCTATTTGCCCTCTCGAGGTTTGACATTCTCACGGTTCTCAGCCGTGACCTATGGAAGTGTAAATTATCGGAAGATCAGTTGAAGCATAGCTCCCCTTCCTTCTTAATACCGCCATTAGCTGGTTCCACACTGACCACCAGGTTTCTCCACAACCAATTTAAAGTTACAGAATAGCCTTTTAAAACTCGTGCAAAGTTTTTCACTTCAGCTCACTAGTTTGAAGCATGGAATTTCTAATTAAACCATTGAACTTCTAAGTGATTTTACTCCACAGACATCTGTCTAAAAAAGATGGATTAGGCTAGAAACGCACTGAAATGATATGCGGTTTATTCTCAAAGGGAATGAAGGTGCAGTGTTGCTTGACTGATCAAGAAACCGATTACTGCTGAGACTGTTCTAGAAGAGGGTAAATTTACAGAAACACAGAGAAATAAAATCCCTAGTGTGTCAGTGGAGAAAGATTTTTTTCAGAAGTAATGTGCCAACATAACCATTAAAAATCTATTTCAGAAAAAGTTTACAATTAAGTGGCATCATTTCTGGCTTTAGGGTGTATTAATCTTATTAACATTAAATAAATGTTCCTTATTGCTGTATGGTTGGTTTCCCAGATGGAAAATATATGAAAAATGTTGTATCATTATGAAGCCTGTGTTTCATATCTGCGTGTGTGTTAGTTACTGTAAGTGTTCACATGACATCATATTTTAACCAAAACAATTAAATCAATGATCAAATAAGTAAGGTTGGTTTCTTACTGGGATGTATTACAATGCAACCTATGATGTACAGCCAATTCACTACAGATTTGGGAAAAAATAATGTGAAGGTGAAAGAGTGGTGCAATGGCTCAGGCAGGTACAGATTTTTTTGAAAATTAATTATTAAATTAAAATTTGCTCTACCAAATGGAAGGGTGGATGGTTAAAGGGGTTAATAAAGAAGGATGCTAAAGAACCACTGAAACATTAAAAACTGCAGATTTTCTTTCTGCATCTCTAAATACAGCTTCCCTGAGCTAAGAGCTACTGGCGGTTCATTGCTGCGTTGCTCTGCATCAGTCTGGCTGGAGGAGGATGGACTCAGATGAGCAGCTTTACTCTGTCTGAATACAGAATGAATGAGAAGTCGAAGGAAAAGTAATAGAGTTGATATGTAAACTGTAATACCAGGGTCCACTGCAGTAGCAGCAAGTAGGCCACAATCAATCAAATTATAGATAAGAAATCATTTCATCTGACAGCAGAAACATGAAATACTGTTCCAAACAGGTACTGTATAACTAGAGCTGTAGTAATTATCATTGACCAGTAGGGGGCAGTGAAACATAACAGATCAATGATTGAGCTCACTTGCACACATCTTGTTTATCCTCTGAGGAAAGCAAAGTGTTGAAAATAATCTATGAGGCACCACAGCATAACTTTTTTCCTTTACCTCTGGCATTTTAGATAATGAGTGAATGTGTCCGGCCCTGGTGCGGTGTAAGGGTGCAGGAGGTGAACAAGATGTTTTTTTCTGTCCAGAGAGGTTAAGTGTCTTCTCATAGTGAGGATACAAGCTGTCCTTGTGGGAACAAAAGCTGCAGTGAATCTTTGGTTCTCAGTTCTAGCTGTGATTTCAGCCACAAGGCAGTGTCAGCTACACTATGTCACACCTGCGGGAAATTTCAGCACACATATAACCCATAACTAGCTCTCACATTTTTCAGATCTCAGCCATTCAGCTAGATCGTGAAAATCAACATGTGTCATTGGATCTATGGTCAGCAGATGGCATACAAAATGGCTCCTATCAGCCGATGGTGAAATGATGACAATGAGTTTAAGAGCAGGTATTTATTGTAACAGTCATTTAGACACAAGGCTGTGTGTGACATGAGGGAAGTAACCATGACTTAATGCTCCTGCTGAGTTCTTCTGGATACAATGACATAAATGGTAAATCTTTAAGTAGAACAGATTCATACCATACCTAATCCTACTTTCTGTCGGACAATGTGCAGGTGTGCTCATCATACCATTTTCTATACCCGCTTTATCCTGTTTAGGGTCACCCTTATCCACTTTTAGAGTCCCCAGTTAACATACCTATGTTTTTTGGTTCTTTTTTTGAAAGTAGAAGGAAGACATATATGGACAAGGAAAACATGAACTCCACATAAAATGTCACCAGCCAAGACCGAACCAGGGACCTTGTTGCTGTGATGCAACCACCGGACAGCCTGTCACAGGTCACCATCTCTGTAGATTGATTCAACCAGGATATGAGTTTACACTATAGTTTTACTTCCATTTATAATACAGCAGAATAACCCTGGAGGAAATTTAAAGGTCAAAGAGAAACTCTATACTGTACACTACAAACTTATCTGGGCTGTCTTCACCTTCTTTATTGCCATAGATGGGGATCATATGCTTTGTTCTGTGCACCATAACTATCATGTGGTCGGCTTTTCAGTGTCATCAGTCTGGTCCTGTGGCACTGTAACCTATATCAGGCCCACTAGTGGAAGGAGTTGCTTCTTCTATCTGGTCTTTTTCTTCACACTTCTGCTTGTCTGTCTCTGGATCTCCATACTCTCTCTAATAGACAGGTTATCATTTTAACTGGTTTTATTCTGTAGAAACAGAACTCCACATTTTTTAGGGTCAGACTTCCTGTTAAATCCTTCAGACTCCCCTCCTCAGTAAATGTCTCTGTCGCCTTTGTTTCTGCCTGTCTCAGTGTGTATATAAGGGATGGAAGGGTAATTAAGACTTTTCGTTTTCATTGATAACAGCTAGAGAACAAACTGGCCTCTATTTTCAGAGCTAACCCAACAATAACAGTGCTCAACATCACACTGAGATTTGAACTTAACGGGTCTTGCGGGTCTTTTATCTGTAAACCAGGGATCACTTTATCAAAAGTAAGATAAGGTTTTTGCTGTTAAGCAAGAGTAAATGAGCATTATATCTTTTAGAAAACTCCCCATTTATCCATTTCGATCACAGACTCACGGTGTTACATTGTGGGAATGAAAACAACGAGCGGTGATAAACAGGCCAGATTTGGCTGCCAAGACATCAAATAGGAAACTGTGTTCCAGACAGTGCTGAAAGACCCTCAAAGGTTCAATAACACCCTAATCATTAAAGCCAGAATGAAATGAATAAATTTGTGTTAATTCAAGGGGGCATAAGAACATTTTAGGGTGGCTCTAGAGCCCCTAAAATAGGCCTAACGAGGCCCATGCTGCTGACCACTTGTAAACAACTTCCCAAAGCACAAGTGTAAGGGATATTTCTTGAATACTAGACTAGTGCATTACGAGATGAAAGAAGAAAGCATCATATGTCCTTTATATCTTAGATATGTTAATTATTGTCTTCATGGTTTACAAACACAGAGTTAAAGTCATGCACGAGGGGCAGTTTGGCATTTTAGTATTTGCTTCTGATTCAATTTTTGTTTCCTGTTCCAACCAAGGTCTTAGGATTTAATCTGAACCTCTTTAAGGTCTGTTGGTGTGCATTTAGTATGGTGTACAGTCATTTAAAGCAGAAACAGGGTCATCATAATGTGGCATCCAGTCTTGTTATCCTCGTTTGCAGAAACAATCTGAGAGTTAAAAAAAGACAAAGAGAAGCAGTCTTTAACCATGATTTTTTTAAATTATTATTAATTTATTCTTTACTCAATGTGGTGAAAAACCCCCACCCCCACCACCCCCCACCCTTTTTTATGGGGTGGTGAGGGGCAGTTATTTGAAATATGTTATATTTGTAAGTAACAACTGAAGTGAGTTTTGCTTGAGAGATAATTTAATATCAGTGTTTTTAATTTCCTGTCCAGTTGACTTTCCTCCTTCAGCCAGTAGAGTGCAGTGTTGAAATATGCCTGCAGCATCAATGCTTTTGGTGGAAGCTAATGCTAGGACTACCACAACTCTAAATCAAGGCTGCTAACATGCCAGCTATCAGCCATCCTGCTCCTCTACTCTTCTGTCAGTTCACTCCCTGTGCACCTCTGTAATTGCCTAGTTCTTACTTTACCAACTCTTCCTCCCTCAACTCGTTCTTTCCATCCAGCTTTGCCCCCCTCTGATTCCTCAGATAGCCTCTCCGTATCTCAGACAGGTTTCGCAAACAGCTGATGGGGGAGCAGAAAGTGGAACAGTGCTGTGAGTTTTAACGGGCCTCCCTGATAATCTCTTATCTGACAGCTCATCAAGGGAGGCCATGCTGCTCACATTCCCACATTCAGAGATCATTCATCAGGTTGAATGGGGATATAAAGGACCCCAATAAGCTGCTTGGATGGTTACAGTCTATTTACATGCAATATAACACACTGACTTGTGCAGGAGATCTGATTTTAACAATTAAGGTGACAGACATGTCACTGGAAAGTGGACACAAAGGCAGGTGTGCAGTCTTATGTCAGGGTGGTGAAATAAAGTGAGTGGTTCCTGCTTAAGCCTTGAATGTTACTCTTCTCTTGGTTTGCTGCATTCCACTCAAGTGGACAAAACCTCCCAGACAATGTTATGCAGTCATACAAATTCCCACTCCAGCCAATATTCCTCATAACAACCGCTGCTTTCCAACCCGTTTGCACCATTGCATCACTCAACATAACATTCTTTCTTTGGTTCACTAAATGGCATGTTTGCTGTCACACTGTAAGAAACCAGCAAAAGGCTCTTAAAAGGCATCTTTAGAAATATTTACAAACTAGTTGCACAGAACCAGTAGTGTGAGGTTGAGCTGTTTATGCAGGGTGTCAGAAATGAGGCTGGCATATTTGGTTAACAATCCATGAAACACCAAACTAGGTTTATATGGATCTTAATAAGTATGTCTGAGAAATGCAGAGAAGCATCACATATGAAGTGAGATACACACAAATAATATTTATACTGCTAGTCCAAATTATATGCATCAGTGAAACATTGATTTCTCATTTAAAAAGATGAAGAAAAAAAATCTAATAAACCCCACAACTTTTGTGGCTCCTCCTACAGCCTGATAATCTCAGTTTTTAAACAAATCATATTTAGAAATTTTCTTATGTCACTGTTATATCCCCTGGCAGGGATGCAACCTGACAAACAGATGAGACAAGAGACTGTACATGTTATTTTTTTTTAAGGTATTTTTTAACACCACAACAAAGAGGGAAAAACTGTGGAACCTGTGGGGGTAGAGGGGAAATTCAGTAGTGCCAATTCAATTAACTAAAAAACATATAACACTGCTATTTTATATTGGGATGGCAGTGGCTCAGGTGATAGAGCAAGTTCTCCAATGACCAACTCCCAATCCAGTCAATTGTTGGAGTGTCCTTGGGCAAGACGCTTCACCCTCTAAAACTGGTTACCACGTTTCCATCAGTCTTCCCAACGGTAGCTAAGGAAACATATATAGTTTACCATCATATGAATGGGGAGTGGATGAATAATGGATTTAAATAGCAATAAAGTGGTACATAAATCTAATCCGTTATTTTTATACATGCCAAAATACTGATGTTATAAATTTCAATGAGTTCTTTTGGATTAAGCAGAATGTTATGTTGCCACACAACCTCCAAGCAGAAAGCAGTGTGTCACAAGAAGGCCTGGCAGCAACATCATAGCCACCTAAAGGATCACCTGTCTGTGTAAAGGGTTGCTGCCATTGGAAAAACAAAGGCACCATATGAAAGGTATGTGCATTAAATTAGGTGTTTATCTCCCACTATTTCACCCCACTGACTTAGTTTTATCCAGAGCTACTAGATGTACAAAAAAAAAAAAAGTCAAAGCCAATTTAGTTTTTTTGAAAGTAACTCAACACCAGCTGAGTGTTGTTAGGTCATTAACCTCTGATTGGTCAGATCTCATCCCTGGCTGTGTTTATAAGCTTTACTCAGTGCTACTGTTATCACTGTTGACTGTCACCATGATGACTGCAAGGGTTTTCCTGAGGTATGTAGCTGTCTTGTTCTAAACGTGCCTTCTTACCTATTTAACCTAAAGGTGTTTGTTGATTAACTAATTTGTTTCTCTCTGCTTTAAGTGACTTCGGAGTTTCTTTTTTTGTCATGTTAATTGTTGGAATACATGGCTACCCCCAAAAAGGTAGGCTGTTATTCACTGTAACAAAATTTGGTAGCTTCAGTTGACTGAGCTTAACTTGTGTAATCTTGTATGCAGGGTCTCAATCATCCACAGGCCAGAGCAGCGGAGGTGCAGGTGCTGCAGCTAACTATGCATCTTACCAGGGAGGCTCCCCTGGCTTTGCAGCTGCACCTTACAGTACTGTAGGAGGTGCTTATGGTGCTCCCTCTGTACCCTCATTTGTACAAAGTTCCATGTATCAGCCTGTCCTTGTTACTCCTGGAGTGAGTGGCTCTAGTTCTACAGCAGCACTTGGTCTGGAAGCTTCTGGTGTGTCCCCAGTGGCTCAAGTGGATGTGCAGGCTGCTGGTGTGTCCCCAGTTGCTCAAATGGGACAAGCAGGTGCTGTGGTGGCTGGTGTGCCAGGATATGTCAGTCCCCAGGTATATGCCCCTGTGGCAGAATATGATGCTGGTACCCAGTACGAACAACCAGGTAAATGTAACCCATTGCTTAGTTGGCTCAAATGAGCAGTATGTAATCTGAAAGCAGGGTGTTCATATAACATGCATAATCCTAAGCTTCTCAACTTGACTTACTCTAGAAACCCAGTGGCTTATTCAACCCACAGTCTTTGAGGACGAATCAGCTGACACCCTGGCCCTCAATGACATTATTCCTCCAAACCCACCTGCACAGCAAGGGCCCACCCTCCAATCTGGAGAGTCCACCAGTGTACTCCAGGAAGCTGAACTGGGGAACTACCAGCAGCAGACGGAAGAATTTGGCTACCCAGCTGACCTTGCGGAGTCTGGACAGGGGTTCGGACAGGGGCTGGGAATGGCCCTTGTTCAAGGTGGTCAACTGAGTGGCTTCCGCCCTTTGTCTGCTGGCAAGTTTGACAGGATGCTCTTGTATGGCTTGTACCCTCCTGGATCCTACAGCACCTTCAGCCAAAACCATGAAGCAGGCAAAGACTTCTCTCAGGCCATTCACTACTTGAAAGAGCATATTACTGACGATGACTCTGGTCAGCAGAAGAAGTTCTTCCAAGGTTCCCACTAGCGCTCTGCAGGAAGGTCAGCAGGATGTGATCCTGTGGTGGCTACAATCTTGGCTTTCCTGTCTTCAGCTTGGCGATTTTATGTGGAGATACTTGGTGTGGTTTCTATAATAAAGTCTCGTCAATTACTCTGGTTCTGGGAAAATGTTTCTGTTCTGTGATTTACAGCCAAGACTGTTTAAAGGCAGAGTAATGCATCAAGCCTTGAGTGGCAAGGATTTATAACTAGATATTGTTGGCACCAGGCGGTGTAACAGTTTTTGGTGGCACATGTACCATGGCCAAACTGGCAGAATACTGGGTCCCCTGAGATGCACACCTGTGGGGGGGGGAGGTTACTCCGACCAGTCTCAACCATGGAGCCCAAGAATTGTCAACAGCTTTTTGATGGGGCCTAAATGACAAGATAGCAAATATGATACAAATGTAATCATGGATTAATAATCTACTCTAAAGCACTTAACAAATAGTGCATCCAGATGTACTGTTAAGCACTTCAGCTATCGTTGGCACTATAGGCTTCACTTTCAACCACTGGAGGTTGCCATTTCATCAAACTCCAAAGGTATTGAGTGATCCACTAACTTGGTATTTCTGGAGGCCTCTGGGTGCAAACATCCCAGCCTATTTTCTGGGCAGGTTCTCAATGTTTATCTTTAGATATTTAGCATATTTTTATTTTCTCCTGCATAATCTTATTCTATTTACCCTAAGAGTAAATGCAGTGTTTAGCCCAAGGACACGATTTGATTAAGGGAGCAGGATTTGAACCCCCAACCTGTGCTACCACCTGAGCCACCAACTCCCATGAGCACAGATACTGTCAATTTACTGGATTCTATTTGCTTGTGCTACTGATGCTGCTGCCTTTTCCCCAGCAGCTGTCATGGAACAATCAAACCATTATATGAATGAAAGCTTTGTTTCTTTGAGGGAATGTCTGAAAATGTCATTACTGGAAAGCTGTTTAAGTTGTCAATGCAAAATGGTTCCAGTGATCTACTAGTGAAATGAGCATATGTCTCAGGGGAATCACCATCGGTATCCGACTGCCTTCCCACTGATTAGGCGGGTGTCGCCAGAGGCCTGGTTGCCATGGTAACCGTCCTCCATCACCTCCTGGTCTCAGATGCTTCCCGCTGCTCGCCACTCTGCTGCATTCCTGCTCTTCTATACGCGTGCTTTGTCTTTTTCTTTTCATAGGGCAAGTGCTTACAAACTCCTTTTTTATGCATCGGTTTATCTGTTTGTATTCAGCTGTCTGGGCATGTGTATAATATATCTGTGTAAAGAACAGCATGCTTCTCTTATCAGTCACACTGGGTGGCCATTACCTTCCCTGGTGACCGCTCGGATGCTGATCTGTTACAGTAGCCTGCAAGAAATGTCAGTCCTGAGCTGGACAGACGGGGGTGGAAGGGGGGAGATAAAATGTCAACTTACTGATGCTGCTGCCTTTCTTTTCCTCAGTGCTTCTTGACCTTTTTGATTTTTTTATAAATGTTTGGATGTTTAAAAATATAATAAAAAAAACTGAGGGTTTCACACAAATTCCACCATATTATGAGCACATTAGTAGCATTCATTCATTCATATGTTTTGACTGTAAATGTCCAATGCCACTGTAATGGGGTTGTAAGACTTGTGGAATCACTTCAAAGTATCTGAAGTATAATAGCTCCTGCCTGGGCTCCATGGTGGTGTTGTGCAAGTACAGTCAGACATACACTTGTATAGAACATAATGTCATGGCTCTCTTGAGTTTCCAGTTAAAGTCATAAAAGAACCTAACTTAATGAATATTTTTTGTGACAGGGTGTGCCCTGCCTCGAGCCTGATAATAGCTGGGATAGACTTCAGGCCACCCATGACCCTGAATTGGATAAAGCAGTACAGAGAAAAATTGATGGACCAATTCATTGATTTGGGGTTTGGTCCAGATTTCAAAGAAGACCATATTGTTGTTATGTTAATGAACTTTCAAAAAAATTAAACTGAACAAATGTTTAACACCTCGGCCTGGTTGACACTGGTTGATGCTTCAGCCGTGAGAGCATCGTTGTCTCCATCAGGAGTAAGCAAACGTGGTTCTGTGTCCCCAATTATTATGTCTATGTCAAATCATTGATGTCAAACAGAATTAACTGCTGCTCTAACTTTTTCCCAAGCTGAATTTTCTCTTTTGTTGGTGTGATCCAAAAAGTATTTTCTGATATATCTACTCCAAACAGTACTGTACTTGAGTCTCTGTGTGTAAAATGCCTCTTCTTTGCCATTATTTTGGAGAGAAGGGTTGAAAAATGTTTGCAAATATTTCAGTTTATTGCAAATCAAGTTTAGTCATACTGCAAAAAAAGTTGTTCCTGTCTTTATACCTTGATCTGATCAGATAGTGACTAATCAAACTGTTCAGACTGAGTGGCTTTCTGTCAACCCTGGTCCTCCTGCGCTGCTGCAGGCTCTGAAAGGGGAGTAAATCATTTTTAAAGAAGGTTTATGGTGAGAGTTTTATTTTATAAATCTCAGGGAAATTAAAAAGTTCCTGCAGTGGGCAAGGGATGTTTGCAGGCAAATTTCATTCCAGTTTTAATTAAATTATTGATTCAACTTTTTGAAAAAGTGTTGACCTGGGAGGATTATATGAGTTAACATTGAAAGCTACATATTTCCTATCTTCATCATATAGTCCTGCTTTACTTTGTCTACTTCATCTTATAGAAAATGACAATGTCACATGAGCTTGATGCAAGCAGGTTTGGTTGAAGTGGAGGAATTTGTAGCTGCACCTTTCAAAAGTGAAACTGTTGTTGAAACAATGGATAAAAGAGATTGAGGCATCATGTAGACAATACCTTTCAAAGACCTTTGAACAGAAACCTGAGGTAATTAGGACTTAGAGGTGATGTGGTGTCAAGCAACTTCCCAGAAATCAGTTGTCAAAAATAAATTAAATGTGTTGCAATTCTTTATAACAATTATTTAAGAATCCATATTCCTGACACTGAGGGAAAAAGTACACCAGAGCAGTCTGAGATCAATGGAACAGGGAAGACTTCCAGGCAGATCGCTGATCTCTATTTGGAGAGGAGAGCAAGGCTACTTTCAGTGGACGCCTTCATTGCAGTGATGGATAGCAACTTGCTGATATATTGAGCCCAGAGTAGGAGAGGAGTTCTCTGTCACTGTGTGAGTTCTGAATCACACCTTATCAAAAAAGCTCCAGAATATCTAGATCCAGCACCTTTGTTCCCTGAGCTTCATCAACCCTTCACACCTCCCCCCAACCCACCTCCATCGGTGTGTGTTTAGCTGCCAGATAGATTCTGAACTCAGCATGGTCTATATCACATAAATACACACTTAAATCCCAGTTAATCATCTGGAAACGTGTCCACTGCCGCCAGGGTCCAGCTTTTTATTGTTCTTTTCAGTCGATCACTAAACTTTTGTATAGTTTATCACTAATCTTTTGTGTAGTTTATGGAAAGCAATACTGATTTGCAATGTTGATGAGTGCAAGAAAAATTATTTCAAACCCCAGATGTCAAGAATATCAGGAAT
Source organism: Craterocephalus stercusmuscarum (assembly GCA_037177115.1). Classification (NCBI taxonomy): domain Eukaryota; kingdom Metazoa; phylum Chordata; class Actinopteri; order Atheriniformes; family Atherinidae; genus Craterocephalus; species Craterocephalus stercusmuscarum. Next base: position 19,306,039 of record JBBDHI010000007.1, read on the forward strand.
AGCACCGCAAATTTAAACCCACTAATCATGTTGCTTCCCACATTGTCACTCTCCTGTCTGTCCACTGATGTGATCGTCTCTCAGCAGATATTAGCTGATGAATAGTTTAAAGACAACTGGCAGGTCCCGCAGGATGGCTGATTCCCTGCGTGAGTCTAATTAAACACTACTTTCTTATTGGCGTCCCTCTCTCTCCCTCTATTTCTTCTCCTCCTCTCTCTCTCCCATCTCTGTGATGCACGGAGAGCTTATTAATTACTCTGAAGTTCACAGATCAGCAGGCACCGTGTCAGTGTCGTTCAGTCTATGAACATACAAGCGCATATTGAACTGTACTGTTTACGAAAGCTCTGATGCTTGGTTTGCATTGTTATGTCATGAAAGGTAGCTCTCTAAACCACTGTATTTCTACCACCATTGGCTCTCTTGCATTTTCCCATGAGTGTGTGCATACGTGCCACTTTGATGTGTGTGAAGTGTGCAACACAAAGGTGCAGGCACTATCTCGGCCAGTAGATCAGACACAAGCGCATGGCTAGCTCTCATCTCAGACTGCTTTCTGACAACCAAAAAAAAGATAAAAGGTTTAATAAAAAAGTAGAACATAGAAAGAACCAACTTGGACAAACTTGGAGGCATGACATGAAAACAAAATGTACAACAGTAAATATAATATACAGATAGAATCAATGACTGACAACTTGATATTTGATATTTTTCCTGTGCAAATGATGGTGGTGTAGATTTTTCAGCTTCCTTTCAAGGTGCTGTCTGCACCCCGTTGTTCAAATCAGATTCAAACCATGATTAAATAAAACCAAGTGTAAGTAGATGAGGAAGAGGAACTAAACTGGCTTCAGTGTATATTCCTGGTGTTGGGGAGTTGTGAGCTGAGATGCAGATATAATGAAATCTTCATTGTTTCAAATCTGTGTTTGTATGTAATTTGAGCACGATATTTGCAGAATCTGCTCAGCGTCAGTAGAGACAGGTAGATATTTTTCTCATCTACTGCAAAAGACATTTAGAAGATCGGCTCTTAAAAATGAAACCTTAGTAAAAGTTCATGCTGTGTGCGGTGTGATCTCCTACAGTACCACCTCAACTACCTTTCATCTTATAGAATTAGCCCCTTTCTGCATTTTGATTATTTACTTCTTTTTCTGATCCACAACAAGTGACAAATCACTCACTACTGATTGCCTGCTGGACTACACATAGCATGTTTGTAAATTTTGTGTGCTTTAATGTACAGTGGCATTTTGTGGACTCAAAGTATCCCATGATGTTGTATGTAAAAGTGTAGAATCAGTGGTCAGTAATGGAGCAAATACAGTACACAACATAATATATTGCTGTTCTGGATTACCGCTAGGGGTGGTGAAAAAAATCGATTATTGATTAATCGCGAGTATGTTATGGACGAGCATGACTCGATTATTACATTTTCAAAAATCGGTTATTATTGTTTACATTATTTTATTTTGAAAAGGTGTCACCCCGCGGTCCCCGCGAGGGTAACGTCACGCAAGCGCGCTCAGTTCTGGGCCGCAAGTGCGTTTAGGGCCAGAGTCAGAGCAGGCAGCAATAACCTGGCTGCCTGGACATGGAGAGCCCTACAGAGTTTCATATGTGGCCGTTACAGCTCATCAGCGGTGAGTGGAAGCTAGCTTCATGGGAGCTATGGATGATTGCCACACAGGCGCAGATATGAGCAAGTTTCTCAGCGCTGTGGCAGACGGGGGGGAGAGAGAAATACAACCTGGTTCTTGTCACCGACAATGCTTTAAATATGAGCCTGGCTGCAGAACTTGTAAACTTTCTCCATGTCCGACACCCTAAACCTCGTCTGCTAATGCTAACGAGAACTAATGTTGCAGCTGCAGCGCGACTGTGGTGAGACGGATCAGCGCAGCACCACAGTCAGTCATGTGCTGGAACAAAAACACGCCCTACTAGGGAAGCAAAACACTTAAAATTACTTTAAAAAATAAAACCTTTGCCCTACCAATACAAGTTTATCTATTTTAACTGTTGCAGTAAAGCAAGCTTCTAGTTTCTACCAGTAGGCTGCCTAAAAATATAATTCCTAATAAAAGGTTATTATTAATTGGTCCTTCTTTTTTTTCATTTTACCAGAACTGCCTAAA
>JBBDHI010000007.1:19381197-19392042 GCA_037177115.1 Craterocephalus stercusmuscarum
TTTACATTTGATAGTCAGTTTGATATAATCCATCTCAAAATACATGCAAAAGGACCAAGTAATGAATGCTTCTAGTATTTTTTTTTCTTTTTTAAGCATGTCCTCTATGCAAAGGGTCTGAAAACGTTTTACTCCTCTTTGATATAAACCATAATCAAAGTTTTATACAGCACCACACCAACCAAATGGATGAAAGCCCACATTATAGTAGTACAGCATGTTCTTTTCATCTTCCAAAGATCAAACAAAGGTTAACTTCAGCATAGATCCAGTAGAATCAGAAATTCTTATAGCACTGGCCATGCTTTGTCTTAATGATAAGTTGGGAGGAAATTTAGAGTTTCACCTGAAATGTGGTGCTGAGGGAATAATATTTTGAGAGATAGAGCTAAAGAAAAGTTATGAGTGGCTTAGGGAGACGGGTAGAAGAGCAAGTGTGGAGTGTGTTGTCCACAAAAAGCATACGAAAGCAGGAAAACAGAGGTGGGTGACAAATAAAGACAAACTGGAAGGATAAAAAGCCAGTGGCAGTTTATGTCAGGCCTCAGCTGCTTCCCATCTGCTGATGTTCTTCCTTTCTCTCACACACATAACACTATTACACGTGTGTATGTTGGAGCACATGTGGTTATGTTTTTATTTGTTGATGTGTGATGGTGTCATTCATTCCCTCTACATGGTCATTCTTGGCAGAAGCTGTTTGTTTATGTGGATGTGCTGCAGGGTGAATGTGTGTGCGTGTGAGTGTGCAGTGGCTGGTGGCTTTGTTAGAATACATAATTGTAATTCCTGTAGCATGCTGAGAAGGTCTGTGACTGTTACAGAAACAATACTGATCAGGATGGCTTTTGCAAAGCAATTTTCCTTTCATTTTGCCTCCAAAAGATAGAAGACGGAGTGGTTTCATGGAAAGAATCAGGTTTTCCACTATGTGTGTCTGTGTTTGCACGCACCTGAGGAATGAGTAGCATACCTCTCATGGGTATGGTTTGAATAATGAGCTTTGTTGTAATCATATTTCTCTTTGCCCAATTCTTGGTGTGCTTATACTGTATTTGCATGCATAAATGTGTCAATAATTGCATTAGTTGCTCAGAGCATCTCCTCATCGTGGTGCTTTTTGTGCTCATTTCATGCAGTTTTTGACTTTCTCCAGCATGTACATGTGATAATTGTTGTGTACTTTATGTATGTGTCCTCCTTCAGGAATGATTTGGTCAGAGTGTAAGGAGATCTGGAGCGACGGACCCAGAGAGTACATCATGCACCTCTGGAACGTTCTAGACTTTGGCATGTTGTCAATCTTCGTGGCATCCTTCACGGCCCGGTTCATGGCTTTCCTCAAGGCGTCCAAAGCCCAGCAGTATGTAGACATGCATGTACCGGATGAAGACCTCAGCAATGCGTCACTACCTGACGAAGTGGCTTATTTCACCTACGGTATGCCGTTTTTCTCAGAAACACTGCTAATGCCAGTGATGGCAACAGTTTTACTGAACTGTTCAAATGTTTCATTTCTTGCAGTTCTTAAAAATTCTTGTTCTTGCTGCATTCTCTCCTTGCTCAGCCTTTAATATCACTCTTCATGATATTTATCCTATTCCTCTGATGTTTATGGAAATCAGTTTCTGTTTCTACAGCAATGCTTCAATTCATATCCATCATACCCCATAAAAGCTTTTCTGGGACTCTTCATTCCTGTGCTGCATTTGTGAGCGATAACAAGCTTAAAATCAAACAAGTATTGGTGTAATAACATTCTTTTCTTCTTTTTTAGGCTGTATGAGGAACTAATCAGTAGTTAGTGTTATACTTACAGAAGACAGCTGTCATAGCATTTTTATTTTGGTTTATCTGGGAGGAATTCTAATGGAGAAGGTATTTTAATATAAAAGCTAGACTAATATGTTCTTAAAATGAAAAGGCTCAAGCTTACAACATTCCGTAAGGAATTAGCTACACATAGAGAAAGCTAAACATAGTGTATTTCGCGTCTGTTTTGCACCAGATAGTTTCAACTGAGGAATTTTCATGTTCACACTTGTTATTGTTCAGAATGCACACAACAGACTTGTGTCACACTTGGATAGCCGCTTATGTTTTGGCATTATTTTCACCCATTACTTTTTTTTTTGGTTGGTAGTGTCCTGCACTGCATCAGATACCTGTGGCATTAGTAGGCATTCATTTTGGGTTAGGATGTCTGCCAGTTCCACAGGTGGAAATAAAGACTTTAAATTTGAATGGCGACTTCTTACACAGTCTTTGAAGCTGTAACTGAAGCATCTTCATTATGCTTCACCATCTGCTTGTAAGGTGCAGCTATGATATGAGAGAGCAAGGGTTTTTGCACCTCTGAGCCATCAGTGGAGGTAGTCATATGGCTGTATCAATGTCTCAGTGTGAAGGAGAGCCGACACACTGGGACACAATGACATCACGGGACCGCTGGTTAGTGTTAATGAGCAAAAAAAGAGACAAGCAGCATCTCTATCTGTCTCCCTGCAAAAGGCTGCACTGTCTTAGCAATCAGCTTAAATACCGTCCAAAAAAGTGTTTGAGAAGATGGATCAGTGCAGAACTCCAGAACTCTGGTCTAACTGTGAACACAAACTGTGGCTTTAATGCTGATTATCATACAAAACCTGGAAATTAGATGTGGACGCCAAATATACAGCGCAAATACAAGCTTTTAAACTCAGAGTTGTCAACTTCTGACTGAGACAAGTTCCACCATCGGCTGTGAACGGGGGGACTAGAAGCTGACAGAAGCTGTGAGTACTAGTGAGATCAATCTATTTGTTGCCCAGCTACCTGCAGATGTATATTTATTTTTGCACATAGGCTGCTGTTCGATCATCAGTTCATTTACAACGCAGCTGCTATATGCTCCATGCAAGTTTAAATTACTCAGCAGAAATATGTACCTCCAATAAAATTATTAGCAACAATGATACAAGGTATTCATCTCTGAAGAGGACGCCTGCATTTAGTGATCAGACCTGCCAGGAGATACTAAGAAGTGCTACTGTACAGAGGGCAGGCTGTAGTGCTCCAGCAATGGAAGCTACATCAGTGGTGACACCTGGTGGTTGTTTTTTTAAATCTTTTTAATAGAATTATGTCAGGAAATAAAGATGTTTTTTGTTCTTTAACAGAAAAACAAACTGTGAAATGTAGTCTTTTATCTTTTACTGGACTCACTATTTTATTCAATGCTGTTTAAAATGAAGTAGCCTTTCTTCTACATGTACGTCTTCTTTTGAGATGGACCCTCTGCTCTCATCTCTGCTGCTTCTTGAACACACTTCCCTTTATCCTGCCTCTTTGCAGTCCACCCAGCTCATCCTAATTGCCTTCCCTCCTGCTGCTCCTCCCCTCTCTCAAACTTTTTTCATTTTTCCCTCCTCATTTAATCCACCCTCTTACTGTGAGGCCTTTCAAGTTCATGTTCCTGAAAAGCTGTGATTATGCTCCCAGGCAAAATCTTTTGCACATATTTACATACCACTGCAGTATTAAGTGTCCTCTGCATACTCTGTTTTGAAGGAATTTGATGATCATGCAATGTGCATATAAGCAAGTAGCAAATCAAAATCTTTTAAAACATACTGTACTGTTTTGTATTTTTAGGCAGAAAAAGGTATAAGAAAAGTAGTGTTGTATGAATAATTCTCTCCTCCCCCTCATCTTCAAGCTAGGAACAAGTGGCGCCCATCCGACCCTCAAATCATCTCAGAAGGACTCTACGCCATCGCTGTGGTGCTGAGTTTCTCACGAATCGCTTACATCCTGCCGGCCAACGAGAGCTTCGGCCCACTGCAGATCTCACTGGGGCGCACGGTCAAAGACATCTTCAAGTTCATGGTCATATTCATCATGGTATTCGTGGCCTTCATGATCGGCATGTTCAACCTTTACTCATACTACCTGGGAGCCAAGTACAATCCTGCCTTCACCACGTGAGTTTAACCCTGCTGAGAGATTGGTTTAGTTTCAGGAGGATGTGTGTAGCTCAGTAGATCAGTGATGAATTTGAATACCTTGATGAATCCACAGTAAATCTCCTGGTTATTCCGTTATAATTGCTTTGAACTCAGTGTCTTTGTGGTGCTAGATAAAAGCCAAGCAAGCTGGAAATCCTCGAATAGAAACAGTCACATGAGCTGAGTTTGAGTTTGTTTTAGATTAACCAAATCCATTGAGCTCATCAGTCGCAGAGATCGAACTTTAATCTCCCTTTAAGGTTAATGCTGGCAATCACAGTTTGATTAAATCAATTAAGGGGAAAGGTTCACTTAGTGATATATAAACATTGTGGTTTTGTTTTCCAATTAGGGTACCAACCACTACTTTGTGTTTAACAGCACTCTTCGTTCTCTCTGTGAGAGGTGTCGACAGCAGATTATGTCCAATCTCAGCGCAGTGTGTCTTTTCATCTTTCCTCCTGGTGTGGAGCATTGTAAAATCAAATAAATAAAATATCTAAATATATAACTGTTAAATATGAAACTGGGATAAAAAACACATGTAATTTCTGTTTTTTTCAATAAGCCATCAGTTTCTACAATTTGTCCGCATGAATTTGAGCGCATCATCTTCAAAGGATGCTTTGGCTGTACTTTGGTTTGCACTAGATATCTTTGCAGCCAGGACTTTCTCCTCATTTATTAAAGTATCACTTTAGAAACCAAGTTTTACTGGCCAGAATTTAACGCAAAAGAGGAGTCAGTGATGTGCATCTTTTCACTAGACTCTCCTTGCCACACACACACACACACCTCCTTGTCTCACTGACTGGTTTCTTCTCCGGAGGTCTTTGTGTGCTTTAAGTTGTCAGGCCAACAGATTACTGTAAGTGAGACAGCTTCTTTTATTAGATAATTTATAATTAGAAAGAGATTGCAGGCAACCTTGAGAGCTGTAAATGCACCTGCTTAAGTGCATTTACACAGTGTCGGGGTCATTCCTGTCATTAAAATGTAAAAGCTGTAAAAATAGTGAAAAGTGTCAGTTATCACACAATGACTGCAGGACATGGATCAGTAACTATTAGTTCATGCTGGTGTTTATGAAGACAAGATGTTTTGCCAGACATTTTTGACATCAACCTGCTTTTCGATCTGTTTTCTCCTCAGTGTTCCTTCCTTCATTGTAGTTCATCCACGTCTCATACCGCCCCTCCCTTCATATCAACCGCAATAAGAATGACACCGTCGTGGTCGGATATTATCAATCTTAGGCTGCTGACAGGCTCTTTCTGTTTATCATCACTCAGTTTGGAGAAAAAAAATATTCTCTGAGGTGTCCTGTTGTCACATGTCATTACTCATTTCCTCAGATGAAGATTTACACTGAATTAAATAGCTGGCATTAAAATACCCATCTTTAGTTGATCATTTCACTGTAATGTGATGTTATCTGTTATATTTTGTCATACTTTTCCATTTTTAAAGTTCATCCTTATTAAAAGACAGCCTGAATTCATGTTTGACCTCACATGATGCTTTTTATGTTCTTTTTATGTGAGGCTTGTTGTGAGTTGAGGGTTTAGTTTGGATACTGTCTGTTGTCTGACACTTTGCATAGCTTCACATCTTTAACCTGAGATGAATGATTAAAAACAGAAACGTCAAAACTTAGGCCATAAACCAAATTTATTTGTTTCTAATTAGTTTGGCAAGCTGTTCAGTTGTGATTTAGTTTTTCTGATTACATCAAAGCTTCATTTTCTGTCTGCAAGACTTTTATTCTGGTTGTACACCTTTCTGTCCACCTGTCTGTCTTTCTGCATCATTTAGAAGCATTTCCTTTGAGTATGTGTTTGTCCAAACTGTAAAAATCTGCCCTCCTTCTCTTGTGATATCCATGTTTGTTATTATTATTTCAGATGAAAAACCTATTAAACGGCTTCTGATTGAAGTAGGGTTAAATGCACGGTATCCAATATGTGTTGTTTGCATGCACGCACTTTGTTTAAATGTCATTATTCTCACATCTTCCTGTCAGCTTTCAGGCACAGTATTGCAGAAAGCTTTTGAGCCACCTCTAATTCATTTTCATGTTGCCAGAAAAATGGGTAAAAGGTGCAAATTGAATAAGTTTGAAAGTCAGTATTTGATATGAGCATTTTGATTTTGCAACACAATCTGAATCTTCTCGGACAATTTTCCTTGTAAACTCTTTAAGTTGTTTTCAGGAATTGTCCCGCAGGCTTGTTGAAGACATTTTCAAAGCTTTCTTTTGGATGTTGGCTGTCTTTTGTTCTGTTTACTGTCCAATTTTTACGTATTCTGATTATGATCACTATTATGATCTTTTCCCCTGCTTCCCTTCAGCCCCACTTGCATGGAGACCATCTCTGATGTGGCTTCATTGAACAGTAAATTAAGCAACTGAGGTTCAAATGCATCTTCTTTGTCAAGTTCTTTAAAGTTCTACAGCATATCATGCAGACACAGATTAAATATTTGGCTAGTTGCTCTCTGAAAAGCACCTTCTTGGTCCAAAATGACTCTTTGAATCCTATCAAACTTAATTTTCCCCATGGTTTGTTAATGCAACTAAGTTGTCTGTTATACATAGAAAAATCAATGTATCATCCCTTGCAATCTGTGGTTTTACTTGTGAAAGAATCACAGGTCAGTTCAGAGGATCAAAACACTGATTTGAAAATGGTCAGGTCCAGAGACTAATAATTAGTGAAAAAGCTGTTACCCTCCAAAGATAAACACTGAAAGACCATTAGAACGTCTGTGGAACTTCAACTCAAGATCACTTCAAAATGACAAGAAAGTCTTACAAAACATATAGAAATGAAGGGGGGATCAAAACTTTTGCACAGTAATCTATGCCTACCCTGGGCGTACTTTCCAATTTTGTGTGAGCTAATCCATTAATTATGTTAACTGTGTGTTAATTAATTTCAAAGTTTGTTTGTGTGTGTGTGTGTAATCAGACTTCTGCTTTTCCAAGCTTACTTACCCTCCACGGTTTACTGCATATACAGTAGCTGTTTCTCCAAGCCTCTACATTGGGTTGTTTCTAGTTATGCTTGGCTGCCCACATGGAGCCAAACACCCAAGCAACGTGATGAGCAGACAGACAGAACAGGCAGTTATATGACAGGAGCACGGATAGACAGGTAGAAACAGGGTCTAATGGAGTTGAAATGGGCTGTCAGAGAGATCGTGGTCACAGCCCAGTAGTCTGACATAATAGACATCTCCCAAAGCAAAGAACAAGCCCAGCAAACACCCGCAGATGGTAGTGCCTTATCATTACCAGCCATCACAGCTGGAAGCGGTCTCCTCCCTGCTTCAGAGATCAGCATTAAGATTCATTTTTAAAAATCAGCATGAACTTGGGTGTATCTTTTATCAGATTACGAGGAGGTTGGCTTGTATTTCTTCCTTTAAACAGGCCTCTGACATTTTCTAATCTACTACTTTTTAGAGGCCCATGTTTTTAGTTTTACTGTTGTCAGTTCCACCACCAGGGGTCACTCTATCTCTACCTCTCACCCAGTCTGAGTAAACATTTTTATTTGTGCTGCGGGAAATTTTGTGTTGTGTAAATTTAATCAGGCTTCTTTGTTGCCTCTCAGAGGTTTCAGTGTGTGCGCTGTGATTATTTTGTCTCTTTTGTGGCTGTGCATTACACCATGAAAGCACCCTGTGGTTTTGGTGGCTGTTCATGATAGTTGTGGCAGCGTTGTGCTGCAATGTGCTGTCCATCTCTTGTGCTCCCAGTGACCCTGTAGAGGATCTGTCTATGCTCAGTTCCCCCTTGTCTGTGTGTGGGCTGTGTGACGTTAGGTGTCTGACAGGGCTCGTTTGATGGAGGGCAGAAGAAAAGGATGGTCTCATTCAGTGAGGAGGGAGCCAGGTGGAGGACGTAATGACACCCCAGGTGGGACCACTCAGACATGGTGACGGAGGGAAGGAGGGCGGATTATGATCGAGGAGTAAAGCTGCAGATTTTACTCAGACGCACTCACACACACATAGTCATTCACACTTGGAAAAATCCGCACACATGAGCGCACAGCTTGATAGGGTTTAATGTAGACGGAGCCATACACGCACACGCACACACACACACACGAACCCCAGAGGCGTGAACACACTTCTGACTCAGATACTTAAAAACACACACCAGATGCTCTTTGTGAGTGCCCACGCTATTGCGTTCTCACATGCGCAAATACACTTAAGCAGACATGTGCCTATCCTTACTGTCACCTCTCTGTGTTTGTAAATACTGCAGCAGGTGCCCGTGGGTGACAAAGATATTCACGTTCGGACTGAATTCATTCACACTCCAACAGTTATCTAGGCTTTGATTTGGACAGTGGTGGTGGAGCACTGGGCTGTCGCTATGTTCCAGTCAGCTGTGCATGACAATACTGGAGGAGGAGTTGAGGAAAAGGCTGGTCATGGGAGGGATATAAAAGGAAGTGGGTAGAAGTTGAAGCTGTGCCGCAGACTGTTTCACTTTCTCAGGATAAATGTAAATTTGTTTTATATTGATGCCTATTTTATTTTTTAAAAAGGAGAAATCAATGAAAAGAAGTACAGCAGATTCATCAGGTGCAATAAAGTAAGGAGAGAAAGGAAACTGGGAAGAGGAGGAAGGAAGGGATGAAGGGTGAGAAGAGTACCAGAGGGAGTGATGCAGAGGAGGGTGTTTTTGGCTCGCCTTTTTGTTCAGGCAAAATGCAGGAGACCTGCCAGAATACAGAGACAAAGGAGGAAGAAGAGGGGAGAGAGAATGGGAGAGGATGAGAGAAGGTCATGGAGACAGATACACATCCTCACAGGATTAGCTCAGATTTAAGCATAACCATTTGAAAAGGTGGGCAGAAATCAGAATGCAAGCGCTACATACAGTATGCATTTCTGTCAACTGTTCCTGGCACTTTGTTCACTTAACATGTTACTGTATGTGCCTCCCATCTAGATCCATTTTAGCACAGTGTTGAAGTTGATTGCATGCCAGCAAGACAAGAATCCCGCCTGAAAGTAAATGAAAAGACAGAATATTTGTGATATTTGTGACTGAAGTGAAGTTTTTTTATGCAGCAGAGCGGTTGAAGATTGAGGAGGTGGTGATGAAAATCAGGTCAAAGGGAGGTGTATGGTAGAGTAAGAGGCAGCATATATAGAGATAAAGGTTTTATGAGGAAAATAACACTAAAGTGAAGGCTGTGGAGGCTGGTGGACAGAAATGTAACCTGGAGGGGTGAACGGGGATCCTGGTGAAAGAGACGGGGTCTGAAAGGAAGAGAAAAGGCGAGCAAGGGAGCTGAAAGTGTGAACAAAGGAGAGAATCTATAAGCTGTGAAGGCGAGGCAGAGGTGTCATGTTCAGCCTCTATTCACATCTGACTGTCCAAATCAGGAGGGGGGACAATTATAATTAAGGGGAGAAAGACAGTGAGAGGTGATGCAGAGAAGTGACAGAAAAAGGAATCGTTCATGCGGTTTGACCTGAACAGGATTTTAAATGTCACTGCACAGACCAGTAGCTTTACAGTTCGTGCCAATATTTGGATATTTTTTGTAGCTTTTACAATTATCATGACAAATGATGTCAAGCATTTGATGTCCTGGTGGTTGATAAGAGAGAATTTGTTTTTAAGAGGGCTGAGGCCATCAGTTAATATAAAATGTTTGCTTCTCTTCTGCTTATGATTGCCTGAGAGTCACCATAGAGGGGCAAAGATTACCAGAAGAAACGTATTGAGTGAAAGACAGTGGAATTAATATAACTTATTGAAGTATTTAAAAAAATTACTGATATCAATTTGACTTGTGTTCATATAAAGCTCAGCAAAGATCCAATTTCATTAGTTTCTTTAGTTTCTCCCTCTACCATTGCTAATGTAAAGAACAATATGTTGCTACCTTATTAAAGCACCCAGTAGAAGATTATAGATCCATTGATGTAGTCCTGTAAAGAAGCTCCAGGGCAGGAAGATCAACCTATTATATGGTAAAGGAAGCACTTTTTCTTTATCTTCTCATGCAGTCTTTGTTAATTCAGCAGATTCCTCATCTGTAGTCTGAAGTTTCATTTTATTTTATGAAACCCAACTGTTGCTAGCATGTAGCTAGCTCAGTTATGCTAATGTTAGAACCATCATTTAGTGGCAATACCTTAAACCTTTGTAGGGTTTGTGAGCAGGAGTCAAGCAGACACCAAGGACTTTTCTAATGAAACAAAAAACATTGCAGTGGCAAGAAATCCAAGGAGCCTGATAACAGAAATATGTAGGATAATGCAAACAGAAATGAATGGAAGACACAGGTAGCAAAAACAAAAATTTGGCCCCGAACACCAGAAAACCTAGAGTAGGCCAGTTACAAACGAGTAGCCGGTGTGGCAGTAACCAAGGACCAGTTGTAATAACAATACTATTGTGTTACAATACTACCATTACTATTACAACAGTGACAGAATAAGAAACTTGAAATAAAAGGAAAAATAAAATAAAATAAAACAAAACATATAAAAACAGAAAAAATATACTTGTGGAAACAGACAGACAGAAACTTTATTCATTGCTATGGGGAAAATTCATGTTGTCCAGCAGCTCTCAATTTTTTCATTGTAAGATCAAGTTTGGCATTAAAAACCACTGGTCCCTGAAATATACATATTTGCCATTCACTAAGACAAAACTACGATTGCTGAATTTTATGGAGGATAAGATTGATGGACAGGAACATTTCTCTTTTTATTAGGATGGATTAACTAAGATTAACAGTATAAAAGCATCCTCACATTATAAACTTTATCACACTATTTATAAAATCCTAACATGTTAATAGGAGACAGTATT
>JBBDHI010000007.1:19555609-19568280 GCA_037177115.1 Craterocephalus stercusmuscarum
AGGCACATCGGGAGGCAAGGTAGGGTTCAGTGTCTTGCCCAAGGACACTTCGACATGTACCAGAGTGGAATCAAACCACCAACCTCCTGTTTTAGTAGGGTTAAGAAGTTTTATTTGCTGCTTTTGTTCAGCTGCATTACTGTAAGCAGCTTACGGTCAGTGTGATGGGCCGAGAAGGGACAAAGACTAGTCTTGGGCTCATCTTGCTTACTGGTTTGTTTTCCGATGTGTAACCACTACACCTCCGTCTCTCTCTCTCTTTTGTCTTCTGCTTTCATCTGATGATGAATTATTTGCATATTATTTTCCCTCCCTTTCCCTGCCTCGTCCTCCTCTCTCCTGTCCTGGTGATCTACTCCCCGCGATGCCAACATCTCTCCCTTGCTTGAGACATGTTTCCAGGGGGATGGTTCTGGATTGCCCCTCCCTACACTACCCAACCGAGTCAAGAGAGTAGGGGAGGGGGGAATGGATAGTGAAGGTTGCCATGGAAACTGGGAGTCTACCACTAGCCTGACATCATGTGTTGTCGCAGGACGCGGAGCGGGCACATGAATATTTGAGCTTTATGGACACAGACGGATGAGGGACACACACGGCTCTCTGGACTTCATCTAGCCTGTCAGGTTGAAATACAGAGAGGTCATGAATGGAGGAGAGGAGGGAAGGGAGAAAAGGATGGGAAAGATGGAGGAAAGGCGAGGTCACAAAGGGAGACTGACAGACCTTCATTTCATGTAAAGCAGAGCATGCTTATCTGGATTTAGCTAGGGGGACAAGGAAATGGATGCAGGCGCTGTGGGGAAAGAATGAGGGGGTGCATTGAATTTACCAAATATGTGGGAAAAATGCAGGAAGAACAAAGAATAAGATGGAAGGCAGAGAACAAAGAGACTGAGAAGTATGGGGAGGGATGGGTGACGTGCCATGAGAACAGTAAATTAGGGCACTGGAGCTGTTTTTCCTCCCCTCCCTCCTCCTTTTTTCTCCTTATTTCTCACAGCATCCTGCAGTGTTTTCTAATTAATCCTCTTGGAGGCATCGGTTTCTCTGCCTGATAAACAGACAACCATTCATGCAAACATGCTGGTCATGATTCATGCAGATTTCCAATGACATGGAACTGATTTGGGAAGTTGAGCACCAACCTGACTGCACTGCGTCAAGAAACAGGAAATAAAGCAAACATGTCTCCATGTTTTTATATCTGATATCCAGCTCTCATTTGGCTTCATAATGATCTCCTTCCACTCTCAAACCATGTCAAATTTACATTATAAATACCAGAATGGCTGCCTCATTAGTGTATGTGTGTACCTTCTCTTTTTCTCTGGTGTAGAAATCAGTTTAAACCTTTGGTATGTCTCATATTGGAGATGATTTCCTGTCGTTCTGGACAGCATTCCCAGTTTTTGGAGTCTTCCCCTGCTGATGATTTTAACACCTGTCCCTGAGGTCTTGGCATTCAACAGACTCCATCGCATCCCAACAGGACCGACATTCAAATCACTGTTGGAACATGAGCTATGAGCTGTGAGCTATGACTCTTGTCCCCCTTGTTGAATTCATGTGTCCAGGCTCGGTTTTATATTCCCTTGTGTTTCACAAATATGCAACTTTCTCATAATTTCCTGTTGCGTGTCTGTCTTTTTGGCTCTGTTTACTTGAAGCTGCTTTTTCTTTCTCATGGATTTGCATTGTGGTTGGAAATCTGCTCATCCTACAGACGTTTGGAATTCCTAAGAATATTACTGCTGATTGATTTTAACAGGTAAAACTGCTTTTTGGTTTCTTGTAAGTTGATAGAAATTGCTGCACAAACTCCTATTTTTCCAAGACAGATATGATTTAATAAGAATTAAGAAAAGGTTAATTTGTTTTCCAAAAATCTTTTTGTGTAGATTATTAAACTTTAGGCATGTTGGTTTGCTTTTGTCTGGGAATAAAAAGCCTTTTCCTCTTAAACATGAACTTATTGCTTGAACATTATAGTGTGGCTCTGTTTAACAATTGGAAGATCACAAACTTTGATGATAGAAAATTGAAAGGTGTAAAAATCTAATTTTAGTTCATTTCAATTAAACTTTATTTGTATAGCGCCAATTCATAACAGCGTCATCTCAAGGCGCTTCATTGACAATCAGTTTAAGAAAATCTGAATGTCATACATTCATTTATACATACATACTAGCCAATTAATAACAAATAGCCCATATAAGGAAACCAACAGACTGCTTCAAAAAGAGTCTTCGATCAATCCCTTCTGAGCTGCTTCAGGCGACGGTGGGGAGAAAAACTCCCTTTTAAAGCTATACCTCCTGGAGAGGACGGTCAGTCGGATAGTTGAATCTCGGATTGAAGAGGCGCAGTGTGGTTTTCGTCCTGGCCGTGGAACAGTGGACCAGCTCTATACCCTCTTCAGGGTCTTGGAGGGGGCATGGGAGTTTGCCCAATCAGTCTTCATGTGCTTTGTGGACTTGGAGAAGGCGTTGGACCGTGTCCCCCCGCAGGTACTCCTGTGGGGGGTGCTCCGGGAGTTTGGTGTGCCAGACCCTCTTGTACAGTACGAGCAGTCCAGTCCCTGTATGACCGGTGTCAGAGCTTGGTAGTAAGGTAGTAAGGTAGTAAGTCAGATTTGTTTCCAGTGAGGGTTGAACTCTGCCAAGTTTGCCCTTTGTCACCGATTCTGTACATAACATTTATGGACAGAATTTCTAGGCGGTTTGGTGGCTTCAGGATTGGGTCTCTGCTCTTTGCAGATGATGTGGTTCTGTTGGCTTCATCGGGCCGTGATCTCCAGCTCTTGCTGGAGCAATTTACAACCGAGTGTGAAGCGGTTGGGATGAGAATCAGCGCCTCCAAATCTGAGACCATGGTCCTCAGCCGGGAAAAGGTGGAGTGTCTTCTCCGGGTCGGCAATGGGGTCCTGCCCCAAGTGGAGTAGTTCAAGTTTTTCGGGACCTTGTTCACGAGTGAGGGAAGGATGGAGCGGGAGATCGATAGGCGTATCGGTGCGGCGTCTGCAGTGATCCCAACTTTCTATCTTTTTATACATAAAAAGTATTTTCCTAACTTTAGCTGCTGTGGCTCAGCTTCTGCCTGTAGAAACTAGTTCAGCCAAAGTTGACTGAATAAATCATGATGTTCAGAAATCATAGGACTGATGATCACACACAGGGCTGTTACTAGTTTTGTTTTCTTTGGTTTGAAGTTTAGCTGGTAGGCTTTTAATTCTGTTGTTTTGTTGTACTCTTGTCTTTTAAGGTTCTGTCTGTAGAACTGCGACATCCAGCACGCACCGACACCTATAATCTCAGTTTATGTAGCTTATCGTCTATATATTAGTATATTATGTGATCCATTTGGACAGAAAACTGGCTAATCACCCTTAAGACACAAACAGGCAACTGTTTGCTCTAATGGGAGGTCTGGATGATGGTTTGGGTTGTGTTTGAAAATCATGACCTCTGGACACAAATGTGTCACAAACTTGTTGCTTCAATTTTGTTCCTTTACTTTTGTTAATTGGTGAAATGAAACACCTTCATTTAATTTGTTGTGTGAAAAAAAGGTCTCACAGTTTCTAGCAAATAAAAAAATGTTTTTAAAAATCTGACCTTCAGGTTGCTCAAATAGTTTTTTTAGTTTCATTACATTTGATTTTTCAAATTGTAAGCGTTTACTTTGATTCATATGAATCAATCCGGTGCAAACACAGAACCAGTTTAAAGTTGGATTCTTCTGTGTTGTTGCTTTCCTTTCTAGATATCAGGCGGGTCTCAGTGCAGTGACAAAGGGAGGGGAAGTGGAGAGTTGCTTGATTGTGCATGCTTATTAGCCTGAAATATCCATGCAGCAGCTGCACCATTTCCGCAGCAACACCTGTCGCCATGGCACTGAGCTGTCGACATGCCTCTGTGTCGGTGTCTGCATGTTTGAGGGGTTGCACATTCACATCGTTCACAATCTTTGGAAACACACACACTCACTTCCCACTCAGCCAATGCACTGGCATGTACTGAATCTAATGCAATCTTGCACAAAAGTGATGCCAACTCTCACACAAACACACATGAGCACGCACACACATGAATACACACACATAAACACACACACATAAATACACACACACTTTTGGTTATTGGTAATCCTCAAGAAATTCTTGGTGAAATTTTGTAGTAAATGTCTTCATTGTTGCATCCGTTTATTCTTCCTCCTTTAATCCCAGTTCTTTTTTTCATTGCTAAAATCTGAAAATTTCTGTAACCATGACAACGGCAGTGGTAGAGGCAGTGGATTATATACTCTACACTGAGCGGGGGGTGTGGTGGCTGTGTGTGCGTGAGCACTGGGGTGTGGGGGCTGCTTATGGGGTGTAGAGCTTGTAAAGAGGGATTGGGGTTATGCTCGAATGTTGTTTGTGTGCCGTGTGTGTGTGTGTGTGTGTGTGTGTGTGTGTTTGAGAGGGACAGGGTGGGGGTATAGAAGATGCCCTGAAACCCCTTTGCACCAGATGGAGGCTTCTGATCTCCTTAAAAACATAAACACACTTCTTTGCTGCTGGTTAAAATCTGTTTTTCTGCTGATATTTCCAAGCATGTTGCAGCGTTTTTACTGCCACTGATTGTTGTGCGCAGTTTGACCTTTGACTACATGCAATCGTCATCTTCTCTTGCTACTTTTCGATGAATGACCCCCCACTCCTTCCCCCCATATCTGACTTCCATCCTCCCAGCTGAGAAAACAGGCGCAAAGAACCCTTGGCAAAAGAGATGAAGCGAGAGGCAGTGAGAGAAAGAGTAGCAGGGGCTTTTCAGACAGAGTGAAAAAAAGGGTTGAAAGGGAGCATTGTGTTCATCTTCCACATTGCTACAGCTCCATCTCTGTGATTTAGCCGAGCCAGCAGCCAGCACATTACTGTGTCTCTTTAAATCAGGATAGCGTTAGCCGTAGCAACATTCAGGCTCCGCTGCTCCTTCTCTACGGCCTCTTCTTCTGCCAGCCAGAGACCACTGCTCTCTGTTTTAGCTCAGCCTGATGGGCACATTCCTCCTACAGAGACTTTTTGGAAATTGACAAAGATATTTGGTAAATATAATGTGCTTAAGGCCATCTTTAAAGGAGAACTTTGCTTTGTTTGAACCTGGGTCTGTTTTCATCTTTCATTTCATACATGGGAGTGATGAGGAAAGGAATGTTCAAGATCGCTTCAGTGTTTAGCTGGGAAAGCAGCTAGCAGCCCAGCTAATGATAAGTATCGGGCAACTGGCTCTGTGTCTAAGTTCGCCCTAAAAATGTGCTTTTTTCCACACTGAAGTGCTCTGATAGTCTTAACGAGTGTCCAACAACGTAGTAGAGAGCAGAAATGAATGAAAGTATCTGTAATACACGACGATTGCTATGTTTGGTGTCAGGTATTGGAATTTCCCAGTGGTGTTTGGACACGAGTTATCGCGCGATTACCCCGCGAGATCTGGACACAGACACCAAAACAAGCTGATCAGCAGCTATTACAGATACTTTGGTTTATCTCTCCTCTCTTGTACATTGTCAGACACTTGTTGAGACTATCAGAGCACTTCAGTGTGGAAAAAAAGCACATTTTTAGGGCGAACAGAGGCAGAGCCAGTTGCCCAATACTTATCATTAGCTGGGCTGCTAGCTGCCTGCCCAGCTAAACACTGGAACGATCTTGAATGTTCCTTTCCTCATCACTCACATGTATGATAGGAAAGATGACAACAGACCCCTGGTTCAAACTAAGCAAAGTTCTCCTTTAAGTCTTAATAAAGAAGATGGCCACAGCTAAAGGATGGAATGTGTGTTTTGATACTCATTCAATCAGTGGATGTTATTTGATATTTGATGCTGTGCAGGACCATTAGAGAGTATTTTTAGAGCGGGCTGAGTGTGCCAACAGAAGCAAAGCTTTTTTCATTCCTCTCTCCCTGTTAATAATTTACAAGGAACATCCATCACAGAACTGCAGAGTTTCTTTGATTCTGCCCTGCATGAGAACAAATCACATTAAACGACTTCAGCTTGCTCCTATCTCTTTCAAACTTTAATGTCTAACCCTCATTAAGTGTTTCATTCGGATTTATTTTCTGTTTAAGTTGATCAGCGCTGTATAAGTTTCATCCCGCAGCGATTTGCTGCTGAAGTCCAGATTAAGCTGGTCTTTGTCCCAGCTGTGTTTCTAATGTGTGTTTCCACAGAGCAGGTCTCTGTCCTCCAACATGTGGTGATCCAGAGACAGCTGCAGGATGGGGGGGAGGAGGGGGAGAGCAGGGAAGGAAGAAGAGAGGAAGCTAGAGGAGGGGAGGGGTGGGGGTCAGGGGACACACTCTTTCCTTTCACTTCACAACTGAAGCTCTAAAAGCACCCGGTGAAATAGGCGCGGAAACCAACTTCCTGTCCCGCCACGAGGAGCTGACAACGTCACATCCCGCTCTCCTCTATCCTTCCACTGATCACATCCTCCCTGGACTGAATTGAGGTCCTTGCAGCCACTTAGACAGACGAGAGGAAGCCTTTGTTTTTGTTTGCTGGGATGAGGATTGAGGGAAATTAAAATTAATGTCATTAGTTGAAGATTTTTCTGGAAATTTGCTCATAGGCTCCTTTGCGGTTGTGTCTGACTTCTTGTGTTTCTACAGACTATAAGTGTGTCTGTGGTGTGTCGCATGCCTGTGTGCATGTACACATCACATTCAGGAAGTGATGATGCCTGCTATTCTGTTTTGTGTCCAGGCGGTCTGACTAATATTGTTACGGAACACAGGCGGTCCTTTGTCAGCTTTCAGGCTGCTGCAGTGCTCACTAGTTTGAGGGATTTTTTTCTTACTGTGTTTGACTGTGTGTGTGTAAAATCAGCAGGAATGTGCTTAATTGGGTAAATTAGGGTGATAGGGTGGTGGGGCATAAAGATGGGTAACACCAGAACAATTTCCCCATTTTGTTGAGTTTCCTCTTCGGGACATGGATGACACATGGGGACACACCATAACTCTGTGAGTCAAAGGAAGACAAAGATCAGATGATAAAGTAACTCTGAAGTCATTATAAATCTCTATAGGTGCATTATATCCTTATATGAGTAAGTCTGTAGTTTCCTTTGACTGTTTACAGAATGAGACCAGCTCTCAGATGGATGCTCTTATTGTCCATCTCCAAACTGTGACAAACCCACAGCTCCTACTTGTGACTCATCCACTTGTTTCTGTGTGGGATAATCTCCGCCATGTTTCCTTCATATGCCTGCATGCGTTGCCAGGTTTGACTCATGGCTGAATATGTTTGCCTTCCTGCAGGTCACTCAGCTCTGCCAGGCCCTGAGCAGCGTCCAATAATGGCAACTTCATAGATCTGTAATGAAGATGCATAAAAGAGAGAAAAAGCCTTAAGAGCTGGGATTGACAGTTGTCATGGCAACCGCTGAACACACAGAGGGAAGGGTAAGAGGAGTCGGCCATTTTGGGTTTGTGAGTGTGCAGTGATTGATGTTGGAAAGCTGCTGTGTAAGCAACTGAGTCAAATTAAATAATTGTTTTGTTGAAGCAAAGATATTTAAAGAAAAATATGAAGCTGATGTTTTTGTTCTGCATTTCTTTTTAAATGGACACTAAAAAGTCCCACATTCTACCTTTTGGATTGCATAATATTAAAAAACCCTGCATTAGCTGGCGGTCGACAGGACATCTTGCCTGATTCACAAATGACACTTACATCATCTCCTTCCCTCCATCCCTTCTTCCATCCCCCAACATCTGCAGCAGAGGGCCAAAGGCAGCTCCTTTTGTTTTGCTCAGTGAGTTCAACGGGCTATTTATAGGGATGTATGTTATTGTGTAAAACAGGCAGAGAAAATCTGAACAGGCTCCCGTCATGCTTATGGTGGCCTCAGGGTTTATGAAAGGAAAGATAAAGAACACATGGCTCTGGTATGAACAGCCTAAAAAGGGACAGCGAGGTTGGATATTTTGTGGAATTCATACTGTATTTTAAAAACCTTTTAAGGAAAAAGTCCTGAAACCAAATTACGGTGCTAAAACAAATACAGCTGGACTGTCTTATATTATCCCTGTAATTTTCTTCAAAATGATAGATTACACATATTATACAGCAAGTTAAAAATTCTCTCTGGACAGATATAGTCCAGAGTAGAGAAGAAGACAATAACTATATTATCAGCTATAATCTGCTCAGTGTATGTTAAATTTCTTCATAATTGTTGTTATGTCATAATTGTTATGAATTCTTAGACACATACAGACAAACACATGAAATTGACAAAGTGCAACACTGCATCATACAGCCATTACCCCTCACAGGTGAGTTTATCAGTCAGATTAACACACTCAAGCTGAAGCCTGCAGGATGTTAGCAGTAAAAACACAGCACATGTAAGTATTTTTTTAATGATTTCATTTTATTTGAAATGTCAGTGTTCAAGAGAAAATAAAACAGCAATATAAATATTAGCATAAAAATAAGAGAGTAACACAGGGGGTGTAGCGTGGGGGAGGGGTGGCTAAGCATTTGATAAGAAAGATAATACAGCAGGATAGAGTAGTATTAATTCAGCAGCGGACGGACTTACACATATATAATATTTATAATCATTTGTTCATATGGACAGAAAGAGAATGAGAGGCATTCTTTCACAAATGCACAAGATAAAATCACCGCAAAAGAACATTAAGAGGTTACAGAAGGATCGAAACATTTAAATTTTTTTTGTCTTGTTTCTTTACAGGGTGATAAAAGATAGTAGAGAGAAAATAAACACAAAAATATGCGCAACACATACCACAAGTTAACTAGTCTACGTGTGTCACTTTTTTTTTTTACTTATCTAAAGTTATCTTTAATTCATTTATTTACATTGAAGAGTTAGTTGGCTTCCATGGTGCTTAGTTACTACATTGCAACACAAACTGTTGAAGAACATGTCAAATTTTTATTCATTGCTGAATGTTTTTTTTTCAAACTGTGGTTTTGTTATTTTTCTTGAAAAACAAAATGCAACACATTCCAGTAGTAAGCCACGCCTTGTTGAGAGGGACTTTCATTTTGAAAATGGTGGACGTGGTCCCTGCAATACAAACACCTGGCTCATACCATCGACAGGACTTGTTTATTTACAGCGGGGAAGAGCCGCATGGTACAGGGGAGTGGACGCAGGGAGGTGTGAGGTGGAGAGGATGAGGTTTCCCATTGAGTTCAATGGGGGAGACATTTCAAAGGGCTTGCGAGCAGCTTCTCCTCACTAACAGGGACGACTGTGCTTGGCATTGTTGACCTCTACCTGAATCAGTGCATTACAGAAAGTTTAGAGGGTGGGCAGGTCAACGTGGTTCCTCTGTACATTCAGTGGGTAAAGCCGGGGATGTTTCCCACCCTCTGGTTGATACAACGGTGCCACCTCAGTCTGTTCACCTCTCACTGCACCCCCTTCCACTCCCTTGAACCCAGCCTGCAAGCTGCCTTTTTTTCATGCAGTTTTATCTGGCCAGGGGGCCTGACATATAGATGGACGGCAACATAGAGACTTCATATCTTAAACAAACAATTCCACTATGCTATTGAATCATTATCTCCCAAAGGAAAAAAAAAAAGTTATTGTGTCACATCAACAAGTTTCTTCAGCACCTCAGGAAAGTGAAGGGAAAAGCTCCAATGAGGCCCTAGAGGCTTAAAAAGTGTCTAGAAACTCCTAAGCACTTAAGTTTACCACATCTACATGTTTCCCTACATACTGAAGTGATTACAACCCCGTCATCCTCCCATCTTCAGAATACAAACAGTGCATTTCTCGTAGTTTGGCTCTCATTGTGGGGTAGTGGGTGAGGGAAGGACACGAGCTGGGTGTGAGGAGGGGAGTGCAGTGGGTGCAGGTGTCTGTGCCCATCTGGAGGTGTTATAAAAGGATCCTGTCCCTGCTGTCAAACCACCTGCATGGACAGCGCAGGTCGAGCCACATGCCATGCCAACTGCACCCTCTACCAGCCCATCCTCTGGGTGCATGCTCAGGTCATAAAAATAACAGAGGATTAAATTCTTACTTTTGATTTATTTTCTTTTTTTAAAACTATGATTACAAAAGTAATTATCATTTTGCGTCAAGTAGATGCTACATATGCATTCTGTTGACTTGCGATTGGAGGAAGGACAGTGGATTCGGGACGTCCTCCTCTTTGCTTTTGCAATGCATAGTTTGCAACTCTAAACTAGTATATGTGGTTTGAACCTTAATGAGCATGCAGAAGAGTTTGTAATACCTGTCAAACAGCCTTGTGTGTTACAACCTGCAAGGCTGATCCTATAGAGGAATCTAATGGATGGCGGCTAGCATACTTTACAACAGCGGACTTCCCACTACTGGGAAAGTGCACAATAAATCCAACAAGAAAGACATTAACATTTCATTTCTCTGAATACATCACTGCTTATAGCCTTGTCATCCCTGCAAGGTTCCTTATACTGAATCTCTTTGTCCAAGTTCATTAGATTTTTTTTTCGTTTTTCTTTTTTTTTGTTTAAAAGGAAAAAAAAAAGGAAAAAAGACATCAACCCCCCATTCCCTGCCAAAAATATCTACCCACAAAGATTACATGAACAATATTAAACCTTTAGCACACCACAAGCTGGTAACACCAATATCCTTCACCACATTTGGATTCTTCGAAGACTTCTTAAGAACCACCAACAAAGTCCATGTGAACAGAAGAGACATGCTGTCAATATTTGGCCATCATGAGTGACAGCAGAGCAGAGAGATACCTAACGGTGGGGTGTGGGGGGTTGAACTTCTCATCACATCAGGCCGGCTTCATCATCCCTTCACCTCTCGCCATCCAGATCTACTTCTTCTCCTTCTTGGTGGACTTCTTCTTGGAGGCTGGGGTCTGGGCGGCCTTGGGGGGCTCGGGCTGGGCCGAGGCCTGGGGCGGGGGCAGCGCCTGCTGGGTGGCCTGCTGGGCGGTGGCCTGCTGCTGCTGGGGGTTGGAGGTGAGGGTGGCTGTGCTGCCGGGGATGTAGACGTTCTGGCGGTAGTCAGGCACATGCTGCAGGGTGAACTGGGGGCTGTAGCGGGTGCTCAGACCCATGGTGCCGGGCCCAAGGGTGGCCGTAGCCTCACTCACTTCTGGGGAGAAGAGAGACAGAGTGGGGGAATGAGGGGTGAGGAAGGAGAGGAGGAGGGGGGGAAGGGGGTTGGAGTGAAACGTGTTAGGCAAGTGTTGGAAAGTTTTAGTGTGAGTATTACATAGAAGCAGTGAAACAGCTCAAAAAAGGCAGTTGAACCTTTTTTGAAGTCTTTCATAAGATGTGAGGCGTTTCATAAGAGTGACATTCAGAGTGATTATGAGACTAAAATGAAGCACAAAGTTGATATTAGCTAAGCTAAAAAATGAGCGGGAATGAGCAGCAAAAAATATGAACAAAAGTGGCAGAAGAGATGAAACTCCATGTATGTGCAGGGGCATTTTCCCCCCTTTTTATCGAAAAACATGCAGAAAAACTGGTTCTCAAATGTCCTCAAATGTTTTTCTGGGTCTCCAGCGAGCATGCCCTGCGTCTGTGTGTGCATGACATAGCTGCTCAGCTCATAATTCTCCCACAGCCCCTGCAATGCAGAACCAGAGACACAAGCGCTCCCTCCCCCCACCCCGTGGCATCTGTCAGCCTATATAAACACACATCCACATGAAGAAAGCCATGAAAACTGGGCCGGCTTGCAAAAAGCAAAGGAGATACTGAAAGCTTAATTTCCCCCTAACTGATGCGTCCTGTCTATCTGTGGTGACTCTGAGGATCGAGTGGAGATGACCTTCAGTGTTTATCACAGTCACTGTTTGTTCTTTCCTCTCTGTCAGATCCAACTGTTCATTCTTTACAACCTTGTGCTGACACACAGACTACCATCATGTCCTGGACACAGACGCTTCACTCTCAGTTTCATTTCTTCTTCCAGTGGAAAAATTCCACACAACACCCAGAGTGGTGTCCAATAGGGAGATATGATGTGTTGAAATAACACTGGAAACAATGACTTGAGTCCATTTGGCAATGAACCTCCCTGCATTTGTCCCTTCACATTTTCTGTTTGTGCTGCCTGCTATAAGCCAACATTAGGGGTATTTTTTTCCATTTGATCCCAAAGCCTTCTACATTTACAGCCTGATTATGACTCACTACATGTGTGTTCATCATTTGCTTGCCAGATTTTCAGTTTAGCACCAGAAGAATGGAGCAGGAAGATGCATGGTGTGGAAAACGGGTCTCATAGGTTCATAGTGTCCTTGTGACTCTGCTTTGCTTTGTTAAAACACTGATCATTTGACACTAGTGTGTACAGTGGAAACACACTCGCGTGTTTTTAAATGCAACAAATCAACTCGTGTCCACTGCCTGGACTGTGGGTACTTATGACATCACATCCAGCGCATGGAAACGTCAATGTGGAGCTTTATCAATGAGAAAGTCTGACTAATTGCCCTTGAACAAACAGGAAGCTATACACACACATACACACACACCCTCCCCCACCAAACCCTCACATGCATGGAGAGAAATAAACTGGTGAGTTAAAAGCCCCTTTTCGACCGACCTGGTTCCAGTGCTGGTTCGGAGCCAGAGCCAGACTTAGCACCGGTTTTTTGGTTTTC
>JBBDHI010000007.1:19568380-19580047 GCA_037177115.1 Craterocephalus stercusmuscarum
GGAAGCACCAGAGTTGAACCAACTAAGCACTGGCTCTGGCACCAGCACCAGCTCCACGTTGGTGGAAATGAGGTAACAGAGAGCATGAACTGATGGAAGGAGTCAAAAGATGATAAGGTGTAGGACTCACCGTTAGCTGCAGCCATCAGAGCCTGGAGCTGCTCGGCTTCAGTAGGGGGCTGGGGCCAGGGGCCAGTTCCCATGGCAACCTCAGGTCCTCCAGTTGCTCTGTGATGGAAACGAGGAAAGAACGACTGTAAGTAAGTCGGGGGTTCATCCTCTACACTGTGTGCATGTGTGTGTTTAGCTCACTGGGTGACATTGGGTGGTTTATGATATAAACAGCAAAGCAGCTGATGGTGGACTCAGAGTAACATGTACGATTTACAAAACAAGGCGCGCCTCACACAAACGCACACTCGCATCAAAGCATGAACAAACACATCAGTGCGCAGCAGCAAGTGTGTTGGCGCATTCATTTTACAATATTCACACGCTCACCAGTATGACCGTGAGCACTGAGCTGCCTAGTAAATCTGGTTAAATATTTAATGATTCCACCTTTGGAGGAAATAGCTGTCTGCCAGTCACAAAGGCAGAACTCAGCGAGCGCTGAACATTTCCATCTGGGAAAATTTCCCCTTTAAAGCATGCCGTGTTTACAATCTGCAATTTGTATGTGGGGCTAACAAAGGAGAAAGCAGACTTGACCTAACCCGCTCACTAACTAACGCCCACATGTGTGCCACACCAACATAATCTCTACAACTCACAACTAGGTCACAATACTTTAATCCTGCCATTCCGGCTGTTGCCAACGTGAAAATAAATGTCCATCATTGGACTTTTACATGGCTGAAGCTTAAGCTATCTGTGCAAAACTAGCACAATATGCCAGGAGATAAAGAAATAAAGTAATTTGACCACATCAGAAGTAATAAACTAGTATAGAAATCTATTTAAAACTCCAAAGATTGGTACTTCTTCATTTGCACAGAGCAGAAATAATAAACGCTCAACACTCTAAGCAACACCAGGAACTTGACTCTATGGGCCAGAAAATGTCGACATAGGGCACTGTGAAGAGATTTTAGATACATGAAATGGTCCCAGTTCTTTTAAATTTACCACAGTTTCATCAGTCTTTGAATCACTCCACAGTCCAACATTTCTGTGATCATACCAGCAGCTTTAAAGAGAAGAACAACAGATGGTATGGCCCAATACAAGCCCTGAACACAGGCTTAATTTGTAGATATATGAAGAGACAAAAGACACTGAAATAGCTTAAGTCCAAAGAACTAGTGAGTAATCTCCAGCAAATTCAGAGAAGAACTGCAGCTGTTTTAAAGAGCATTGAAGTTACCTGGCAAAGAGAAAGTTTTATGACAATCTGACAGATTCTTCATATTATCGTCAGTGCCTAAAACCTTTGCACAGCAGGTAGTGGCTAAAATACATGGGATGTAAACAGGAACTCTCTTTCCAACTCTAAACCAACAAAAAGACCCACAAACAAATTGGTCTGGTCTGGGGAATAAAGAGAAAGTAAAGGACACAACCAGACAAAGTGGAAAAGGAATTCTAAGACAAAAAAACGAGGCCCTGATGAAGCGCAGGTTGCCAGATTGTACTGCCAAAACTTTGAAGTGGTTCTCAGCTCAGTGCCAGGGAGGCAGAGAGACATGTAGGTCTTTTGCCAAGCAGCCAATGAGAAACAGGCTCAGGAAAACCAAAGTCACGGCAGCCATTTTGTGCCTCTTCACACAACTAAAGATAAGAGGGAATGCTTCATTTAGGTTAAATTGGCATGCCTTTGTGCTTATCACATCCTGTGGTCTTGTAGGATGTTTCCTCTGGTCAGGATTATCGCTTCCTGTGGGATAGATTGCACACTGCTAACCACAGAGATGTCCTAGGTTGCCCAGACAGGACTATGTTTCTCTTTTCCCTCTGCAACCTTGCACAACACATTTTATCTGAAAGGATGTCTCCTCTTGTTGATATTTTCAGAGAGTTTTCATGACGTTAACTTCAAACTTAATTTAGGCCCATTCCTTCAGTCACATGATGTACATGCCGATATGTTCCCCATCAACAAGTCGACCTCAACAGTTAAACTTCACTGAGGAACCTTTGGGCATTTTTCAGAAATCAATCCAAGAACAGATGTTTTCATTGTCCTGCTCATAAATCACATGAAAAAGCCACATGTGGTGATGTTGAGCTACAACCATCACAGACACACATCAAAGGCAAAACTGCATGGTAAGCCAGTCTCGGAGGAGAGGACTGAGGAGCTCTCAGATTATAATGTCTATATGTATAGCACACATATACAAGGCGGAGCGTATCTACAAAACACTGCACACAAATGCATCACAGTCCTCTCTACGCCACAGCAGGCATTGTGGCCTAAACACAGTGATCAACAACAAACCCCATCAAACTTTTAGGGAGACTAACAGAAGCTATGGGTTAGGTATATCTACACACAGCACAGCACTCAACTGCAGTGGACTAGCTAAAGGATTTCAGTCACTCTCTGCCCTTATCAGTGGAGGAATTCCTCTTTCCACTAAATTGAACCCTGATCAAGGACAGAAAGTGACTACACGATGTCTATGTCTAAATCGGTACCTTGTCCCACTCTTCGGCGTCCATCGTATGTGTGTACCGTATGGCATGTGGGGACTAAAAACACAACAGGTTATACAGCCTGAAAGAAGCATTGTGTATTTGACTGATGATTGGGGCTCGTTTAAATACACAGAAGTGATGTAATCTACTGTAGATCTCAGCGCTGATTCTATCGCATCTATCAAGACATTTTCTTTCTCTTTTTCATGATATTTTAAGATGCCCAATGTATCCCATAATCCCATCGCCCTAATAAAACTGCAGTGGTTTGTTTTGTGTGTCTAACGCTTTCCCAATCACACAGCTTTTTTTCCCAGCTGGTGTTTTTCAGGGGGAGGCTCAGACACACAGAATGTGATGTGCAATCACTGTTTGGAAAACTCCTACTGCACACAATCCATTTTAGCCCACACGACATGGGCAAAAAGCAACACACATCCTTCCCAAACCACACGACTGGAACAGAAAAAAGAAACCAAAAGGAATCTCATCTGCTGCCTTTAAAATGTACGTCCACAATCTGATATTAAATATGATGTCAGATGAAGGTAAATGAAGTGAGAACAAGATGGATAAACACAGTCTCCCATCCCCCCCTCCTGCTTTGGTCACCGTCCCTCATCAGCAGTACTGAGTGATGGTGCACAGGCTCAGGGAGCGCAGAGAGGGAAGGAACAGCAGAGTGGGGGGAGGGGAGGGGAAGCTGCGGCAGCCATTTTAAAAAGCAGCCTGGAAACAGGCAGAGATGCTCGTTCAGGAATCTGAATGCACAGAGCAGCATCGCTCAGGGAAAAGGGACAACCACCAAACAGGGGAGTATTATTCAAAGTCTGATTAAGACTTTGAGCTCATTTGTACAATTCAATCCACACCATGCACCAGCTGGTTGTTATGGTTACAGCAATAGCTTTTTTCCTTGTTCCTTGTCTCTACAATGAGCAACGACGTGGTGCTGATATTACTGGGTATTTTATCAGTGGGTGCAAGTGTGTGTCTGTTGACTCACCCGCTAGGTCCGGGTCTTTGTCCTTGTGTAAAGCGCCAGTCGTTGTTGGGAGGTTTTTGCTGTAAAGAAAACAGAAGATGCAACATGAAATAGATATTTCATTGCAGCAACATTAAGGCGCTTTGTGAGATTTGTGCATGCACTTTGAAGCCAAGAAATCTGCATGTTTTGTGTGATTTTGTGATAAAATGTTTAGTTTTTCGCTGACAAGTGGTATGTATGTCTGTTTGGGCATCCATGTTGTTTTGAGCGCTGTGGGGCATTAAATGCTGCACATTCATGCACACTCACACACAAACTGGGGCGCTGCATATACAAACTGGATTCAACATTGAAAACAAAAAGGCAGACAGCAGGAGAAACAGAACTGGATAATCACTTAAGTGAGCACTGAGCTCCATAACAGGAAAATACATCCAGAAAATGAACACAATGTTCAAAGTTTCATCTCAGCGGATGACACAGAGATAGTTTAAAAAGGAGATAATAAGTAAAAAAAAAAGAAAGACAAAAATATTTCACTGTTTGAGGGACTGACTAATTTGAATATTTTCTTGATTATTCTAAGAAAAACTGTTTAAATCTATACAGGACAGAGGACACAGAAAGAGTTTGTACTTGTGAAAACAAGACTTCATGAAGTAAAACCTGCACTGGTCACCGGGCAGAGATAAAAGCTTCTCTCCTCTCTGTCTGTTCCTGCTACTCTCCATTAATGTCTTCAAGCTCACTGCACTCCTGTCCATCTCTACCTCACTGGCCATGTCACCATGTCTGTTCCATCTCTCCAGCTTATTCCTTCTCTCTCTCAGGCCCTCTTGTTGTGCAGTGATGCGGTGAATAGAACTCTGGCTTGGCTCCAGATTCTGCTGCCTAATCAACACAAGAGCTCCCCGGAGAGAGAGAGGCCAGCGGCATGATGTGCTGCATTATTAAAAGAGCTGTCCTACCCGAGGGAATGATGGAGAGAAACAAGAGAGCAGGCGAGAAAACTGTCAGAGAGAATTCACCAAAAACTTTTGCACAAAAGGAGCAGATAAGCTGTTGGTTATTGTGACAGGAAGATCTTTTACGATACAGGAAACAAGACATAAATGCAGCAGTGATCAGAAAGACGGCTCACTTTTAAATGGGAAATTAAAGATCCGGTGAAAATCAGGGAGAATGATGAAATGATGGAACTGCATATGCAACCAGCGGTCATTCAGTAAAACAATGACAAAACAGCCTTGTAGTGTGTGTAGTATTCAGTGAAAATAGATGTCACGTGATTCAATTTCAGTGTTGCTTTCAAAGGAGTCAGTTTACAGTGATGGCCTCTCAACTTCCAGATAAAATTCACAATGGCTGTGATGTCAAAACAAACTGCAGGGCTAGAGCCATTGAGATATCATTTCAACTAAAAACACCCATCAATGAGAATCTGAACTCCCAAACTCTTTTAAAGCAGAGATTTCTCAACATTCAAAAATGGACTCTAAGATGTGTGTATGTGAGTGTTTGCATCCATGCTGATGTGTGTTGTTTCCTTTCTTGATCTACATCTCAGATACAGAAACAGATCCACAGACGGAGCCCGCTCCTATGAGCCCCCAGCTGTGGGACTCGCTCTTGCTGCACATTTTAATGTGTGCTTGTCCATTCCGAGGTCAGATCCCACTCCAGGAAAGTATAACAATCTGCTGGGATACTGCACCAGAGCAAGCCTCAGTCCACCAATGCATCTCTGTATGCTTCATTGTGGACAAGTTAGTGCAAGCTGACATGTAATACCCATAATGAATGAATTGTTCATGTAAAAAGTCCCATTGTGGATCTTTCCAAAATCAACCAAACAACCCAAATTGCTGAGTTGTGTTAGCAGCTCCCATGGTTTGAAGGCTTTATAAGGATTAAAATCTTATTGACTTGACATATCCAGTCATATAAAATGCACAAGATGTTATGTTTTCAAGGCATATGTTATATCTGATGGAAATAGTAAAGGTCAGACAGACTCGTCAGGCAGATGCTGCCAGAGCTGAGTGAGATAATAGGATCACAGCTGATCCAAATTTTCATCCAACAGAAAGACTGTCACACTAACCTGGAAGTATTAAAGCCATCAATCTGCTTCCACCATATCTTTTAGTTAAATCAAGGAGTCCTGAGGCATCTTCAGGTGAATTACAACCAACTGTGTGACACCATAACATGTCAGTTTAAAAGACTACTGTGCATTTATCAGGGGAATAATCTGGACTGATTTGCACATGAATACGTCG
The DNA here is from genome assembly GCA_037177115.1 of Craterocephalus stercusmuscarum. Classification (NCBI taxonomy): domain Eukaryota; kingdom Metazoa; phylum Chordata; class Actinopteri; order Atheriniformes; family Atherinidae; genus Craterocephalus; species Craterocephalus stercusmuscarum. Next base: position 19,574,291 of record JBBDHI010000007.1, read on the forward strand.
GGATGCCATCAGGCACATTTGTGAGTTGTAAGTCTACAAAAAACATCCGGTTTATTTTCATTACACTTCTTCATCACCAGAGGAAAAGATTTGACCAGGTGCACAAAAGTAAAATCAACATAATGCCAGTAGTTTTTCTCCTTCTGAGACAAGTGCTAAATACCACACGTACATCCAAAACATATGCAAGTCTGCCGTAGGGCTTTTTTGGTTTTTTAGACATTTAGATAATTGTCTGTTGGTACTGGAATATTACTGGTGAGATGATTTCTGTTTAGTTGCATTGCTTGTGTGATTATTGGCATCACACAAACATGTGTGATGGCAATATATGAAGACTGAACTGACAAATTCTTTAACTACAGTTTAACTGAAATGTACAAACCAATTTTTCATTTGTGCACCTTTATCATCCCTAAAAAAGCATAATGAATCACTTGGTCTCACATGTGCAAACCCATGCAATTTCCAATAAGCTACATGGCTAGAAACCTAACTCATAGTCATGGGAATATTCAGACACAGATCCAAATGATTCATTGCAAATATGAAAGAGGTGAGTGTTAATACACTATATTCATGGCATGACCCAAAACAGTGTCATTTTCTAAAAAAAACTGTGCTCGGTTAAATAGTGTAATATAATAACCAAAGCAGCACATTGATGAACATTCAATGCAACGAGGGGCAGTGGGAAAGGAACTAAAGCCCACAGGACTGTAGGGCTCCTCATGCCTGATGCTTTGCTGCACAATCCCATGTGCACAAGCACATAAAACAGCTATGGTCATGGCTGCTGCTCTAAAGTCATTGTAGCCTCCACTGTCTGTTGCTGTGGCACACATGCACAAAGCTGTCCTTCCTTTCCACTTATCTATTCCTCCGTCTCTTTTCCACTGCTGTCCTCATTGCACACGTGCTACTGAAAAGAGAGACAGATGGCACCCTGCTGACCTCAGGGACAGCTCAGCTCATGGCAGATATAGCACAAAGTCATATGAAACATGAGAAATTTGTGTATGTCAAAGAATGAAACGTAGCCTAAATATCATTGGAGTAATACTACAGCAGCTATAACAGCCCGCACCACCAGCTCCTCATCACAATAACAGAATACTGAGGACAAATGGATAAAAGATGACAAAAAAGCCTTATTAAAATTCCACAAAAGTGAATCACCTTGGTGAGAGTGCTGTCAGCCATTTTATATCCCTGCCAGTATTTTCTATCCACACAACTACTAAATGGGTCACCTGTGTTTCATGCTTGTGATCATTATCTGGTCTCATTGAACCCTCACTGTAAATAAAAACTGGCATCTATGAACAACAGCTACACAGATGTGATCAAGCACAGCAAGCCTCCCATATGAGTCCTGGAACCAATCACCAAAGTTCAGAGGACAACAGGAAGTCAGGGGTCAGACCAATGACCCTATGAATTCCTGTTTTTCAGCTACTGCTTTATTCTTTGGCTCTCCACCCCTCTAACCATTTTCCTCTCCTTCACCCCCCTCATCTGTCCCTCTGTCATCCTGTTCCTCTCTGTCTCCCAGCATTTCCACTGAGCCAACTCTACAGGACCCATTTTCATCTGGATGTCTCCTCCTCTCCATCTGTTGCAAGTGCTAGTGTTCCCCCCCTTTCCTTTTCCTTTGCCATTTCAGCTGCCTTCCACCATCTTCTTTCCTCTTCACTTATCTGTGTCTGCACCTTTTTGGCTCAAGAATAAAGCACACTTTGTTGTCGATGATAGTAACCGTATTTCCACCCCACTGGTGAGAATAGTAAATAGTAAGCCCGACTTCTCTCTGCTAAAACCAGCCTCGTAGATCAATAATAATGTAAGACACCCTTCACCATTTGAGAGAAAATCATCCAGCTAAATTAGTGTACTTTCTGATAAAACATCAGCTACTTACTGTCAGAAACAGAAAAAAATGCCTTAAGTATATATACATATATATATGGATTTTCAAAACCATTTACATTAATTTCCACTGAAACACCATGTCTGTTCTGTGCAACACTTTCTGTCCCACCAAAACCCTCACCTCATTGGCTGAGTCCATAAGGTGCTTCCTGCTGAGTGTCATGTTGAGTGTGTTGTTGTGACTCAGCATAGGTGTCTTCATAAATACAAAGTCACTTCTGCTAGATATGGTGGAGTAGCAGGGCCTGTAGGTGCGTGTGTGTGGCTCCTGGGGACCTCCCACAACCTCCATATATCTTATGGGTCCATCAGTGTTGAGCTGCAGGTGCAGGTCTTTGCTGGGTCTCTGATGGTAGCGGCTGGACCTGTGGTGGCCAAAGCAGCAGCACTCAGAGTCCCCCAGGCCTGGGCTACGGTGCCTTAGGCAGCGCACCATGAGAACAAAGAATGTGATGAAGGACACAGCTGACACGCAGGCTAGAGAGATGATGAGATACAAAGTGATATCAGACATCCCGGTGTGGTGGTAGAAGTGATTGTGGCGACGGTTCACTGGTGTTTCGTGGGCTGTGGCCTTCTCATCCACAGTAACTGTGATGTTCACAGAGCTGGACTTTGGTGGGTCCCCATTATCCTGGATGATGACTGTTATGTCATAAGTTGAGCCGGTTTCCTCCTCGTCCCACTTATGAGCTGTGCGGAGCTCCCCAGTGTGTGCCCCAATACGGAACATGCCAGCATTTGGTCCAGGGGCGATTGAGTAAAACAACCATGCATTGTGCCCACTGTCTGCATCCACCCCAACCAGTTTATTTATGAGATACCCTGGGCCGGCAGATGGGGGCACAGTGAGCTGCAAACGTTTGTCTTTAGGGTAGGAGGGGTGTACAATCACTGGTGCATTGTCATTGACATCCACCACAAACACATGCACAGTGATGTTCGTTGTCCGCGGGGGCACCCCTGCATCCTGAGCTTGTACCTCAATACGAAAAGCATTAAGCTGCTCATGATCCAGAGAGCGCATGCTGTAGATGTGGCCACCTTCTGGGTTTATATACACATAGGAGGATATAGGGGAACCCTGCACCATGGTGGGAAGGATAGAATAGGAAATCCGAGCATTTTCCCCAAGGTCTGGGTCGGTGGCAGAAACAGTAGCAATCGGGGAGCTGGGGGCGTTGTTCTCAGGGATGTCCACAGAGTATGAAGGCTGAGAGAAGGTGGGGGAATTATCATTAACATCTGAAAGTTTCACCACAAAGGTTGTTTGGGATGAAAGGGGAGGGGAGCCAGCATCCGTGGCCTTGATTACCACTGTGTACTCTGGGACACTCTCACGGTCCAGTTTACCTGCAGTGGTGAGACTGTAATGCATGCCAAAAGCTGAATTAAGTTTGAATGGCAACCCTGGTGGGACAGTTAATTTCACTTCTCCATTCACACCTGAATCCAAGTCACGTGCACTTATGAGCGCTACCACGGTCTCTGGTGCTGAGTCTTCTCTGATGGAGCTGGTAAGTGACGTAAGCGTCACCTCCGGTGCATTGTCATTCACATCGATGATGTCCACTATGACGTTACAGGAACCCTCCATAGCGGGAGAGCCGCCATCTCTGGCCTGCACTGTGATGTGATATGCAGTGGCCTTCTCATAATCCACATCGCCCTTCACACGGATCTCTCCAGTCTTAGAGTCCACACTGAAAAGCTGGAGAACTCGATCCGGTGTGTATTTACTGAACAGGAAAGAGATCTGACCGTTGTTACCCGAATCAGCATCTGTTGCGTTTAATTTCGATACTAAAGTGCCCCGTGCAACGTTTTCTAATAGGGTAACTTTCTTTACAGGCTCGTCAAAGACCGGCGCATTGTCATTTACGTCCAGAATTTTAATGAGCAGCAGAGTTGAGCCAGATTTCTCCGGCTGACCTCCATCCACAGCAGTGAGCATCAGGCGAAACGAGGCCTGCGTCTCCCTGTCCAAAGGTTTATCCACCACAAGCTCTGGGAACTTGCTTCCGTCACTTTTTGTTTGTACATTCAAAATAAAAAAGTCATTTGTCGCCACATGATAAGTGCGTAAAGAGTTGGTACCCACGTCTGGATCGTGCGCACTCTCCAAACGGAACCGTGTGCCCGGCGCAGCCGCCTCTGAAACTTCCAAAGAAATGTTTCTGGTTGAGAACTGCGGCGCGTTGTCATTCACATCCAGAATGTCCACTACGATGCGCTGAATGTCTAATGGATCATCTAAAAGTACTTGGAGATGTAGTGAACACGTTGATGTCAGTTCACACAATTGCTCCCTGTCAATTTTCTGTTTAATTACCAGTTCGCCTGTAGTCTGTTTCACCTCGAAATACTCCATTGATGAATCCGAGACGACCCGTAACCTCCTCTGGACAATCCGTTGAGCTGTAAGACCCAAATCTTTAGCGATGTTTCCAACAACAGAGCCCGGGCTTAGTTCCTCCGATACGGAATAGCTGAGCTGAGCGGACGCCGAAGAGACGCAGGCTAGATAGAAGTAAATCCTCCACAGCCTCCCTCCTCCGGAGCGCTTCCTCTGTCTGGAGTCCATTGTGCTGCGCTCCGATTGGAAAGTTTCTAACTTCTGCTTTCACCGTAACGTATCCATAATAACGTTAAAACGAGGCTACGCAGCTCGATGGGAACATTTCCACTCTAAGAGTAAAGTAATGAGAAGCTTTGATTTGGTCATGACGGCCAACTATAAACAAAAAAACAAGATCGAAAATCAAAGTAATTTCGGACTCCGCTAAAACTCTCTTCTCTGTGTCCTCTGCCTCACTTCTCATGGGCGGGGAGAAAGCACAGAGGCCTCCCCTCTCATTGGGATAATGGGCTGGACCATGTAGACTCTCTCCTCTCTCTCTCACACACACACACACAGACTCACACAAAACTTTCTAGTGTGCTCTGCCTCAGACCATAGCCTACTTTTAACCAGCAGGGATCAAGTTTTAAAAGTTTTAGCTGAATTACACAGCATAGACTTTAGCAAGACACTTTTAGTAAATCGACAAACAAAGAGAAAACATGTTAACTTCATACTGTTTAAATGAAAAATAATCAGTGTTCCCAGTGAGTGTTCTGAACGCTCCTCGTAGTTGAAGTACTGGCCTGTCAAACGAAAGTCAAAGAGAAGCAATGTTTGTTTTATCCGCATGGGGGCGTGGTTTCCACGTTTCTTTTCTACACACCAAGTTAGGAGAGTTTATCGAGACCAAAGATTAAAGAAAAAGTCTCTTTGGTGAATTTTAGATTTTGACAAAACATTAAAGTAGCCGCTGTGTCTTATTTGAAAACGAATGAATAAATAAATAAGGGTTCAAACAAAACAAATGACTTTTTTAATTAATTAAAACTAGGAAGAAAAGTAAAACCATTCAAGACTGAACAGAAAGTTCATGTAATTAGTCCTAAATCACATTAGAAATTATACGTTTATCATTTGTATTCAACAACTGAGAAAAACACAATCAAAGACTGGTAATTTGTTGAAGAAGCCTACAAGTCATTTTGAATCATATCAGCCTACTTTATAATTTGGCTATATTATCTCCAAACATGGAAAAGCAGCTTTTAGCTGTAATGCTGCAAACAAGTGGAACAAACTGCCAGTAGAGATTAAACTTTCACCAAATGTAGAAACTTTGAAATCCAGGTTAAAAACGTTCATTTTCTCATGTATCTTTGAATGAAATCTGCACGGTATATTTTGACTTCTGTTGTTTTTAATGTTTTTAATGATTTTGTGTTTAAATGATTTTACTGTAATTCTTCTTTTATGCTTTTAAT